>OU342743.1:339106602-339379651 GCA_910589775.1 Avena eriantha | reverse complement strand
GTGAAATGACTCTTGATGTGGTTAATGAAAAAACAGACATGCAATGACAATGGTGGATCCATATGTGGTTTGTGAAAAGAACACACATGCAATGACTCTAGTTGTGGTTTAATAAGAGCACACATGCAGTGACACCGGTGGATCCATGTGGTTGTGAAAAGAATAGACATGCAATGAAACTAGTTGTTGTTAATGAAAATAACACACATGCAATGACACTGGTGGATCCATATGTGGTTTGTGAAAAGAACACACATACAATGAACTCTAGTGGATCCATATGTGGTCTATGAAAAGAACAGGCATGCAATGACTTTGGTGGATCCATATGTTGTTTGTGAAAATAACAGAGATGCAATGACACTGGTTGTGGTTAATGAAAAGAAAAGACATGCAATGACTCTAGTGGATCCATATGTGGTTTGTGAAAAGAACACACATGCAATGACTCTGGCGGATCCATCTATGCTTTGTGAGAAGAACACACATGCAATGACACTAGTGGATCCATATGTGGTTAATGAAAAGAACACACTTGCAATGACACTGGTGGAACCATATGTGATTTGTGAACAGAACAAACATGCAATGACACTGGTGGATCCATATGTGGTTTGTGAAAAGAACACACAGGAAATGACACTTGTGGATCCATATGTGGTCTATGAAAGGAAGACGCATTCAATGACTCTAGATTTGGTTAATGAATAGAATACACATGCAATGACACTAGGGGATCCATATGTGGTTAATGAAAAGGACACACATGCAATGACACTGGTGGATCCATATGTGGTTTGTGGAAAGAACACACATGACATGACTCTTGATGTGGTTAATGAAAAAACAGACATGCAATGACACTGGTGGATCCATATGTGGTTTGTGAAAAGAACACACATGCAATGACTCTAGTTGTGGTTTATTAAAAGAACACACATGCAATGACACTGGTCGATCCATGTGGTTTGTGAAAAGAATAGACATGCAATGACACTGGTGGATCCATATGTGGTTTGTGAAAAGAACACACATGCATTGAACTCTGGTGGATCTATATGTGGTCTATGAAAAGAACAGAGATGCAATGACTCTGGTGGATCCATATGTGGTTTGTGAAAAGAACAGACGTGCAATGACACTAGTTGTGGTTAATGAAAAGAATAGAAATGAAATGGCTCTGGTGGATCCATATGTGGTTTGTGAAAATAACACACATGCAATGACTCTAGCTGTGGTTAATGAAAATAACATACATGCAATGACACTAGTGAATCCATATGTGGTTTGTGAAAAGAACAAACATGCAATGACTCTAGCTATGGTTAATGAAAAGGACACACATGCATTGACACTAGTGGATCCATATGTGGTTTGTGAAAAGAACACACATGCAATGACACCGGTGGATCCATGTGTGGTTTGTGAAAAGAACAATAATGCAATGACACTAGTTGTGGTTAATGAAAAGAACAAACATGCAATGACTCTAGGGGATCCATATGTGGTTTGTGACAAGAACACACATGCAATGACTCTGGTGGATCCATATGTGCTTTGTGAGAAGAACACACATGCAATGATACTGGTGGATCCATGTATGGTTTATGAAGAGAACACACATCCAGTGACTCTAGCTAAGGTTTATTGAAAGAACACACATGCAATGACACTTCTGGATCCATGTGGTTTATGAAAAGAACAGACATGCAATGACTCTGGTGTATCCACATGTGGTTTGTGAGAAGAACACACATGCAATGACACTGGTGGATCGATATGTGGTTTGTGAAAAGAACACACATGCAATGACTCTGGTGGATCCATATGAGGTTAGTCAAAAGGACGGACATGCAATGAGTCTAGCTGTGGTTAATGAAAAGAACACACATGCAATGACACTAGTGGATCCATATGTGGTTTGTGAAAGGAACACACATGAAATGACTCTTGATGTGGTTAATGAAAAAACAGACATGCAATGACACTGGTGGATCCATATGTGGTTTGTGAAAAGAACACACATGCAATGACTCTAGTTGTGGTTTATTAAAAGAACACACATGCAATGACTCTAGTTGTGGTTTATTAAAAGAACACACATGCAATGACGCTGGTCGATCCATGTGGTTTGTGAAAAGAATAGACATGCAATGACACTAGTTGTGGTTAATGAAAAGAACACACATGAAATTTCACTAGTGGATAGATATGTGGTGTATGAAAAGAACAGACATGCAATGACTCTACCTTTGGTTAATGAAAAGAACACGCATGCAATGACACTAGGGGATCCATATGTGGTTAATGAAAAGAACACATATGCAATGGCACCGGAGGATCCATAAGTGGTTTGTGAAAAGAACACACGTGAAATGACTCTTGATGTGGTTAATGAAAAAACAGACATGCAATGACACTAGTGGATCCATATGTCGTTTGTGAAAAGAACACACGTGAAATCACTCTTGATGTGGTTAATGAAAAAACAGACATGCAATGACACTGGTGGATCCATATGTGGTTTGTGAAAAGAACACACATGCAATGACTCTAGTTGTGGTTTAATAAAAGAACACACATGCAGTGACACTGGTGGATCCATGTGGTTTGTGAAAAGAATAGACATGCAATGAAACTAGCTGTGGTTAATGAAAAGAACACACATGCAATGACACTGGTGGATCCATATGTGGTTTGTGAAAAGAACACACATGCAATGACTCTAGTTGTGGTTTATTAAAAGAACACACATGCAATGACGCTGGTCGATCCATGTGGTTTGTGAAAAGAATAGACATGCAATGACACTAGTTGTGGTTAATGAAAAGAACACCATGAAATGTCACTAGTGGATGGATATGTGGTGTATGAAAAGAACAGACATGCAATGACTCTAGCTTTGGTTAATGAAAAGAACACGCATGCAATGACACTAGGGGATCCATATGTGGTTAATGAAAAGAACACATATGCAATGGCACTGGAGGATTCATATGTGGTTTGTTAAAAGAACACACGTGAAATGACTCTTGATGTGGTTAATGAAAAAACAGACATGCAATGACAATGGTGGATCCATATGTGGTTTGTGAAAAGAACACACATGCAATGACTCTAGTTGTGGTTTAATAAAGAGCACACATGCAGTGACACCGGTGGATCCATGTGGTTTGTGAAAAGAATAGACATGCAATGAAACTAGTTGTTGTTAATGAAAATAACACACATGCAATGACACTGGTGGATCCATATGTGGTTTGTGAAAAGAACACACATACAATGAACTCTAGTGGATCCATATGTGGTCTATGAAAAGAACAGGCATGCAATGACTTTGGTGGATCCATATGTTGTTTGTGAAAATAACAGAGATGCAATGACACTGGTTGTGGTTAATGAAAAGAAAAGACATGCAATGACTCTAGTGGATCCATATGTGGTTTGTGAAAAGAACACACATGCAATGACTCTGGCGGATCCATCTATGCTTTGTGAGAAGAACACACATGCAATGACACTAGTGGATCCATATGTGGTTAATGAAAAGAACACACTTGCAATGACACTGGTGGAACCATATGTGATTTGTGAACAGAACAAACATGCAATGACACTGGTGGATCCATATGTGGTTTGTGAAAAGAACACACAGGAAATGACACTTGTGGATCCATATGTGGTCTATGAAAGGAAGACGCATTCAATGACTCTAGATTTGGTTAATGAATAGAATACACATGCAATGACACTAGGGGATCCATATGTGGTTAATGAAAAGGACACACATGCAATGACACTGGTGGATCCATATGTGGTTTGTGGAAAGAACACACATGACATGACTCTTGATGTGGTTAATGAAAAAACAGACATGCAATGACACTGGTGGATCCATATGTGGTTTGTGAAAAGAACACACATGCAATGACTCTAGTTGTGGTTTATTAAAAGAACACACATGCAATGACACTGGTCGATCCATGTGGTTTGTGAAAAGAATAGACATGCAATGACACTGGTGGATCCATATGTGGTTTGTGAAAAGAACACACATGCATTGAACTCTGGTGGATCTATATGTGGTCTATGAAAAGAACAGAGATGCAATGACTCCGGTGGATCCATATGTGGTTTGTGAAAAGAACAGACGTGCAATGACACTAGTTGTGGTTAATGAAAAGAATAGAATGAAATGGCTCTGGTGGATCCATATGTGGTTTGTGAAAATAACACACATGCAATGACTCTAGCTGTGGTTAATGAAAATAACATACATGCAATGACACTAGTGAATCCATATGTGGTTTGTGAAAAGAACAAACATGCAATGACTCTAGCTATGGTTAATGAAAAGGACACACATGCATTGACACTAGTGGATCCATATGTGGTTTGTGAAAAGAACACACATGCAATGACACCGGTGGATCCATGCGTGGTTTGTGAAAAGAACAATAATGCAATGACACTAGTTGTGGTTAATGAAAAGAACAAACATGCAATGACTTTAGGGGATCCATATGTGGTTTGTGAAAAGAACACACATGCAATGACTCTGGTGGATCCATATGTGCTTTGTGAGAAGAACACACATGCAATGATACTGGTGGATCCATGTATGGTTTACGAAGAGAACACACATCCAGTGACTCTAGCTAAGGTTTATTGAAAGAACACACATGCAATGACACTTGTGGATCCATGTGGTTTATGAAAAGAACAGACATGCAATGACTCTGGTGGATCCATATGTGGTTTGTGAGAAGAACACACATGCAATGACACTGGTGGATCGATATGTGGTTTGTGAAAAGAACACACATGCAATGACTCTGGTGGATCCATATGAGGTTTGTCAAAAGGACGGACATGCAATGAGTCTAGGTGTGGTTAATGAAAAGAACACACATGCAATGACTATGGTGGATCCATATGTGCTTTGTGAAAAACACACATGAAATCACTCTAGCTGTGGTCAATGAAAAAAACACTCATGCAATAACACTGGTGGATCCATATGTGGTTTGCGAAAAGAACATAGATTTCAATGACACTCGTGGATCCATATGTGGTTTGTGAATAGAACAGACATGCAACATATGTGGTTTGTGAAAAGAACAGACATGCAATGATTTTGGATCCATATGTGGTTTGTGAATAGAACACACATGCAATGACTCTAGTTGTGGTTAATGAAAAGAACACACATGCAATGACACTAGGGGATGCATACGTGGTTAATGAAAAGAACACATATGCAATGACACTGGTGGATCCATATGGGGTTAGTGAAAATAACACACATGCAACGACACTGGTGGATCCATATGTAGTGTATGAAAAGAACAAACATGCAATGACTCTAGCTTTGGTTAATGAAAAGAACACGCATGCAATGACACTAGGGTATTCATATGTGGTTAATGAAAAGAACACACATGCAACGGAACTGGTGGATCCATATGTGGTTTGTGAAAAGAACAATAATGCAATGATACTAGTTGTGGTTAATGAAAAGAACACACATGCAATGACACTAGGGGATCCATATGTGGTTAATGAAAAGAACACACATGCAATGACACTAGTGGATCCATATGTGGTTTGTGAAAAGAACACACATGAAATGACTCTTGATGTGGTTAATGAAAAAACAGACATGCAATGACACTGGTGGATCCATATGTGGTTTGTGAAAAGAACACACATGCAATGACTCTAGTTGTGGTTTATTAAAAGAACACACATGCAATGACGCTGGTCGATCCATGTGGTTTGTGAAAAGAATAGACATGCAATGACACTAGTTGTGGTTAATGAAAAGAACACACATGAAATGTCACTAGTGGATAGATATGTGGTGTATGAAAAGAACAGACATGCAATGACTCTAACTTTGTTAATGAAAAGAACACGCATGCAATGACACTAGGGGATCCATATGTGGTTAATGAAAAGAACACATATGCAATGGCACCGGAGGATGCATATGTGGTTTGTGAAAAGAACACACATGAAATGACTCTTGATGTGGTTAATGAAAAAACAGACATGCAATGACACTAGTGGATCCATATGTGGTTTGTGAAAAGAACACACGTGAAATCACTCTTGATGTGGTTAATGAAAAAACAGACATGCAATGACACTGGTGGATCCATATGTGGTTTGTGAAAAGAACACACATGCAATGACTCTAGTTGTGGTTTAATAAAAGAACACACATGCAGTGACACTGGTGGATCCATGTGGTTTGTGAAAAGAATAGACATGCAATGAAACTAGCTGTGGTTAATGAAAAGAACAGACATGCAATGACACTGGTGGATCCATATGTGGTTTGTGAAAAGAACACACATACAATGAACTCTAGTGGATCCATATGTGGTCTATGCAAATAACAGACATGCAATGACTCTGGTGGATCCATATGTTGTTTGTGAAAATAACAGACATGCAATGACACTGGTTGTGGTTAATGAAAAGAAAATACATGCAATGACTCTAGTGGATCCATATGTGGTTTGTGAATAGAACACACATGCAATGACTCTGGCGGATCCATCTGTGCTTTGTGAGAAGAACACACATGCAATGACACTGGTGGATCCATATGCGGTTAATGAAAAGAACACACTTGCAATGACACTGGTGGGTCCATATGTGATTCGTGAACAGAACAAACATGCAATGACACTGGTGGATCCATATGTGGTTTGTGAAAAGAACACACACGAAATGACACTGGTGGATCCATATGTGGTCTATGAAAGGAACACGCATTCAATGACTCTAGATTTGGTTAATGAATAGAACACACATGCAATGACACTAGGGGATCCATATGTGGTTAATGAAAAGGACACGCATGCAATGACACTGGTGGATCCATATGTGGTTTGTGAAAAGAACACACATGAAATGACTCTTGATGTGGTTAATGAAAAAACAGACATGCAATGACACTGGTGGATCCATATGTGGTTTGTGGAAAGAACACACATGCAATGACTCTAGTTGTGGTTTATTAAAAGAACACACATGCAATGACACTGGTGGATCAATGTGGTTTGTGAAAAGAATAGACATGCAATGACTCTAGCTGTGGTTAATGAAAAGAACACACATGCAATGACACTGGTGGATCCATATGTGGTTTGTGAAAAGAACACACATGCATTGAACTCTGGTGGATCTATATGTGGTCTATGAAAAGAACAGAGATGCAATGACTCTAGTGGATCCATATGTAGTTTGTGAAAAGAACAGACGTGCAATGACACTAATTGTGGTTAATGAAAAGAATAGAAATGAAATGGCTCTGGTGGATCCATATGTGGTTTGTGAAAATAACACACATGCAATGACTCTAGCGGTGGTTAATGAAAATAACATACATGCAATGACACTACTGAATCCATATGTGGTTTCTGAAAAGAACAAACATGCAATGACTTTAGCTATGGTTAATGAAAAGGACACACATGCATTGACACTAGTGGATCCATATGTGGTTTGTGAAAAGAACACACATGCAATGACACTGGTGGATCCATGTGTGGTTTGTGAAAAGAACAATAATGCAATGACACTAGTTGTGGTTATTGAAAAGAACAAACATGCAATGACTCTAGGGGATCCATATGTGGTTTGTGACAAGAACACACATGCAATGACTCTGGTGGATCCATATGTGCTTTGTGAGAAGAACACACATGCAATGATACTGGTGGATCCATGTGTGGTTTATGAAGAGAACACACATCCAGTGACTCTAGCTAAGGTTTATTGAAAGAACACACATGCAATGACACTTGTGGATCCATGTGGTTTATGAAAAGAACAGACATGCAATGACTCTGGTGTATCCACATGTGGTTTGTGAGAAGAACACACATGCAATGACACTGGTGGATCGATATGTGGTTTGTGAAAAGAACACACATGCAATGACTCTGGTGGATCCATATGAGGTTAGTCAAAAGGACGGACATGCAATGAGTCTAGCTGTGGTTAATGAAAAGAACACACATGCAATGACACTAGTGGATCCATATGTGGTTTGTGAAAAGAACACACATGAAATGACTCTTGATGTGGTTAATGAAAAAACAGACATGCAATGACACTGGTGGATCCATATGTGGTTTGTGAAAAGAACACACATGCAATGACTCTAGTTGTGGTTTATTAAAAGAACACACATGCAATGACGCTGGTCGATCCATGTGGTTTGTGAAAAGAATAGACATGCAATGACACTAGTTTTGGTTAATGAAAAGAACACACATGAAATTTCACTAGTGGATAGATATGTGGTGTATGAAAAGAACAGACATGCAATGACTCTACCTTTGGTTAATGAAAAGAACACGCATGCAATGACACTAGGGGATCCATATGTGGTTAATGAAAAGAACACATATGCAATGGCACCGGAGGATCCATAAGTGGTTTGTGAAAAGAACACACGTGAAATGACTCTTAATGTGGTTAATGAAAAAACAGACATGCAATGACACTAGGGGATCCATATGTGGTTAATGAAAAGAACACATATGCAATGGCACCGGAGGATCCATATGTGGTTTGTGAAAAGAACACACATGAAATGACTCTTGATGTGGTTAATGAAAAAACAGACATGCAATGACACTAGTGGATCCATATGTGGTTTGTGAAAAGAACACACGTGAAATCACTCTTGATGTGGTTAATGAAAAAACAGACATGCAATGACACTGGTGGATCCATATGTGGTTTGTGAAAAGAACACACATGCAATGACTCTAGTTGTGGTTTAATAAAAGAACACACATGCAGTGACACTGGTGGATCCATGTGGTTTGTGAAAAGAATAGACATGCAATGAAACTAGCTGTGGTTAATGAAAAGAACACACATGCAATGACACTGGTGGATCCATATGTGGTTTGTGAAAAGAACACACATACAATGAACTCTAGTGGATCCATATGTGGTCTATGCAAATAACAGACATGCAATGACTCTGGTGGATCCATATGTTGTTTGTGAAAATAACAGACATGCAATGACACTGGTTGTGGTTAATGAAAAGAAAAGACATGCAATGACTCTAGTGGATCCATATGTGGTTTGTGAATAGAACACACATGCAATGACTCTGGCGGATCCATCTGTGCTTTGTGAGAAGAACACACATGCAATGACACTGGTGGATCCATATGCGGTTAATGAAAAGAACACACTTGCAATGACACTGGTGGGTCCATATGTGATTTGTGAACAGAACAAACATGCAATGACACTGGTGGATCCATATGTGGTTTGTGAAAAGAACACACACGAAATGACACTGGTGGATCCATATGTGGTCTATGAAAGGAACACGCATTCAATGACTCTAGATTTGGTTAATGAATAGAACACACATGCAATGACACTAGGGGATCCATATGTGGTTAATGAAAAGGACACGCATGCAATGACACTGGTGGATCCATATGTGGTTTGTGAAAAGAACACACATGAAATGACTCTTGATGTGGTTAATGAAAAAACAGACATGCAATGACACTGGTGGATCCATATGTGGTTTGTGAAAAGAACACACATGCAATGACTGTAGTTGTGGTTTATTAAAAGAACACACATGCAATGACACTGGTGGATCAACGTGGTTTGTGAAAAGAATAGACATGCAATGACTCTAGCTGTGGTTAATGAAAAGAACACACATGCAATGACACTGGTGGATCCATATGTGGTTTGTGAAAAGAACACACATGCATTGAACTCTGGTGGATCTATATGTGGTCTATGAAAAGAACAGAGATGCAATGACTCTGGTGGATCCATATGTGGTTTGTGAAAAGAACAGACGTGCAATGACACTAATTGTGGTTAATGAAAAGAATAGAAATGAAATGGCTCTGGTGGATCCATATGTGGTTTGTGAAAATAACACACATGCAATGACTCTAGCGGTGGTTAATGAAAATAACATACATGCAATGACACTACTGAATCCATATGTGGTTTCTGAAAAGAACAAACATGCAATGACTTTAGCTATGGTTAATGAAAAGGACACACAAGCATTGACACTAGTGGATCCATATGTGGTTTGTGAAAAGAACACACATGCAATGACACTGGTGGATCCATGTGTGGTTTGTGAAAAGAACAATAATGCAATGACACTAGTTGTGGTTAATGAAAAGAACAAACATGGAATGACTCTAGGGGATCCATATGTGGTTTGTGACAAGAACACACATGCAATGACCCTGGTGGATCCATATGTGCTTTGTGAGAAGAACACACATGCAATGATACTGGGGATCCATGTGTGGTTTATGAAGAGAACACACATCCAGTGACTCTAGCTAAGGTTTATTGAAAGAACACACATGCAATGACACTTGTGGATCCATGTGGTTTATGAAAAGAACAGACATGCAATGACTCTGGTGTATCCACATGTGGTTTGTGAGAAGAACACACATGCAATGACACTGGTGGATCGATATGTGGTTTGTGAAAAGAACACACATGCAATGACTCTGGTGGATCCATATGAGGTTAGTCAAAAGGACGGACATGCAATGAGTCTAGCTGTGGTTAATGAAAAGAACACACATGCAATGACACTAGTGGAACCATATGTGGTTTGTGAAAAGAACACACATGAAATGACTCTTGATGTGGTTAATGAAAAAACAGACATGCAATGACACTGGTGGATCCATATGTGGTTTGTGAAAAGAACACACATGCAATGACTCTAGTTGTGGTTTATTAAAAGAACACACATGCAATGACACTGGTCGATCCATGTGGTTTGTGAAAAGAATAGACATGCAATGACACTAGTTGTGGTTAATGAAAAGAACACACATGAAATTTCACTAGTGGATAGATATGTGGTGTATGCAAAGAACAGACATGCTATGACTCTACCTTTGGTTAATGAAAAGAACACGCATGCAATGACACTAGGGGATCCATATGTGGTTAATGAAAAGAACACATATGCAATGGCACCGGAGGATCCATAAGTGGTTTGTGAAAAGAACACACGTGAAATGACTCTTGATGTGGTTAATGAAAAAACAGACATGCAATGACACTAGTGGATCCATATGTCGTTTGTGAAAAGAACACACGTGAAATCACTCTTGATGTGGTTAATGAAAAAACAGACATGCAATGACACTGGTGGATCCATATGTGGTTTGTGAAAAGAACACACATGCAATGACTCTAGTTGTGGTTTAATAAAAGAACACACATGCAGTGACACTGGTGGATCCATGTGGTTTGTGAAAAGAATAGACATGCAATGAAACTAGCTGTGGTTAATGAAAAGAACACACATGCAATGACACTGGTGGATCCATATGTGGTTTGTGAAAAGAACACACATGCAATGACTCTAGTTGTGGTTTATTAAAAGAACACACATGCAATGACGCTGGTCGATCCATGTGGTTTGTGAAAAGAATAGACATGCAATGACACTAGTTGTGGTTAATGAAAAGAACACACATGAAATGTCACTAGTGGATAGATATGTGGTGTATGAAAAGAACAGACATGCAATGACTCTAGCTTTGGTTAATGAAAAGAACACGCATGCAATGACACTAGGGGATCCATATGTGGTTAATGAAAAGAACACATATGCAATGGCACTGGAGGACTCATATGTGGTTTGTGAAAAGAACACACGTGAAATGACTCTTGATGTGGTTAATGAAAAAACAGACATGCAATGACAATGGTGGATCCATATGTGGTTTGTGAAAAGAACACACATGCAATGACTCTAGTTGTGGTTTAATAAAGAGCACACATGCAGTGACACCGGTGGATCCATGTGGTTTGTGAAAAGAATAGACATGCAATGAAACTAGTTGTTGTTAATGAAAATAACACACATGCAATGACACTGGTGGATCCATATGTGGTTTGTGAAAAGAACACACATACAATGAACTCTAGTGGATCCATATGTGGTCTATGAAAAGAACAGGCATGCAATGACTTTGGTGGATCCATATGTTGTTTGTGAAAATAACAGAGATGCAATGACACTGGTTGTGGTTAATGAAAAGAAAAGACATGCAATGACTCTAGTGGATCCATATGTGGTTTGTGAAAAGAACACACATGCAATGACTCTGGCGGATCCATCTATGCTTTGTGAGAAGAACACACATGCAATGACTCGAGTGAATCCATATGTGGTTCATGAAAAGAACACACATGCAATGACACTGGTGGATCCATATGTGGTTTGTGAACAGAACAAACATGCAATGACACTGGTGGATCCATATGTGGTTTGTGAAAAGAACACACAGGAAATGACACTTGTGGATCCATATGTGGTCTATGAAAGGAAGACGCATTCAATGACTCTAGATTTGGTTAATGAATAGAATACACATGCAATGACACTAGGGGATCCATATGTGGTTAATGAAAAGGACACACATGCAATGACACTGGTGGATCCATATGTGGTTTGTGGAAAGAACACACATGAAATGACTCTTGATGTGGTTAATGAAAAAACAGACATGCAATGACACTGGTGGATCCATATGTGGTTTGTGAAAAGAACACACATGCAATGACTCTAGTTGTGGTTTATTAAAAGAACACACATGCAATGACACTGGTCGATCCATGTGGTTTGTGAAAAGAATAGACATGCAATGACACTGGTGGATCCATATGTGGTTTGTGAAAAGAACACACATGCATTGAACTCTGGTGGATCTATATGTGGTCTATGAAAAGAACAGAGATGCAATGACTCTGGTGGATCCATATGTGGTTTGTGAAAAGAACAGACGTGCAATGACACTAGTTGTGGTTAATGAAAAGAAGAGAAATGAAATGGCTCTGGTGGATCCATATGTGGTTTGTGAAAATAACACACATGCAATGACTCTAGCTGTGGTTAATGAAAATAACATACATGCAATGACACTAGTGAATCCATATGTGGCTTGTGAAAAGAACAAACATGCAATGACTCTAGCTATGGTTAATGAAAAGGACACACATGCATTGACACTAGTGGATCCATATGTGGTTTGTGAAAAGAACACACATGCAATGACACCGGTGGATCCATGCGTGGTTTGTGAAAAGAACAATAATGCAATGACACTAGTTGTGGTTAATGAAAAGAACAAACATGCAATGACTCTAGGGGATCCATATGTGGTTTGTGAAAAGAACACACATGCAATGACTCTGGTGGATCCATATGTGCTTTGTGAGAAGAACACACATGCAAGGATACTGGTGGATCCATGTGTGGTTTATGAAGAGAACACACATCCAGTGACTCTAGCTAAGGTTTATTGAAAGAACACACATGCAATGACACTTGTGGATCCATGTGGTTTATGAAAAGAACAGACATGCAATGACTCTGGTGGATCCATATGTGGTTTGTGAGAAGCACACACATGCAATGACACTGGTGGATCGATATGTGGTTTGTGAAAAGAACACACATGCAATGACTCTGGTGGATCCATATGAGGTTTGTCAAAAGGACGGACATGCAATGAGTCTAGGTGTGGTTAATGAAAAGAACACACATGCAATGACTATGGTGGATCCATATGTGCTTTGTGAAAAACACACATGAAATCACTCTAGCCGTGGTCAATGAAAAAAACACTCATGCTATAACACTGGTGGATCCATATGTGGTTTGTGAAAAGAACATAGATTTCAATGACACTCGTGGATCCATATGTGGTTTGTGAAAAGAACAGAAATGCAATGAACTCTGGTTGATCCATATGTGGTTTGTGAAAAGAACAGACATGCAATGAACTTTGTTGGATCCATATGTGGTTTGTGAATAGAACACACATGCAATGACTCTAGTTGTGGTTAATGAAAAGAACACACATTCAATGACACTAGGGGATACATATGTGGTTAATGAAAAGAACACATATGCAATGACACTTGTGCATCCATATGGGGTTAATGAAAAGAACACACATGCAATGACACCGGTGGATCCATATGTGGTTTGTGAAAAGAACACACATGCAATGACACTGGTAGATCCATATGTGGTTTGCGAAAATAATACACATGAAATGACACTGGTGGATAGACATGTGGTGTATGAAAAGAACAGACATGCAATGGCTCTAGCTTTGGTTAATGAAAAGAACACGCATGCAATGACACTAGGGGATCCATATGTGGTTAATGAAAAGAACACACATGCAATGGAACTGGTATCCATATGTGGTTTGTGAAAAGAACACACATGAAATGACTCTTGATGTGGTTAATGAAAAAACAGACATGCAATAACACTAGTGGATCCATATGTGGTTTGTGAAAAGAACACACATGCAATGACTCTAGTTGTGGTTTATTAAAAGAACACACATGCAATGACACTGGTGGATCCATGTGGTTTGTGATAAGAATAGACATGCAATGACACTAGATGTGGTTAATGAAAAGAACACACATGCAATGACACTGGTGGATCCATATGTGGTTTGTTGAAAGAACACAGGTGTGTGCATTGGATTCATGCATAGAAAATCCGTCTAATTTTCGCGCTTTTAAATAAAACTTGTCAAAGTGATTGAAGCTTCTCTTAACTTGGTGGAACTGAAGTAGATCATCAAGTTGACTGCGATAAATTTCAATATGACCTTTGCTAAAACGTTATCTTTGGGTAATATAATTTGATCTAAGGGTAGATCAAATGTAATAAAAGTAAGTCACAACACACTACTTAATAAGGAGTATTTGATCTCCTAGAGATCATTACATGGTATTCCAAGCAATAACTCAAGGATGAATACTTAATGTTCTAAAGATGGTATCAAGGTATTACCTACCACAAACCATGAATAGCAAGTTAAGTACATAACTTAAGTAAAGAAACTCTATAACTAAATCTTGAAACACTTGTTTGGAATAGTTACTCTACCATGGGTATCATGGTAGTTCTTAAACATTAACTCTTGTCACAGATAGAGTAGAAAGGAAGTCAAGCCAAGACTATCCAGCATATACTCTTAATATGTTATTAAGAGGTGACATTCCTATTTCACCAAGTCCTAGTGTCAATGGATCATCACTATTAAGTGATCAATTCTTGACCTAGAACTTATTGACTCGTAGCCTTTGACTTATTGTGTTGAGTTTCCAAATACCTTAAGTTAGTAGCTAGTAATTGAGTAGCTATGAGAAAGCTAGTAGTGTTACATTAGATAAAAATCTTGTTAGGACAAGTGGATATAGACTTAGAATAAGCTTGCTTAACAAGATAAGTCTATAGAGAGACTAATACAAGTTTACCACTTAGTTGAGTATAGATCTTGATCAAACAATGAGAAGCCTAAGCTTTGTATGATCAAAGGATGGTGGTCATTATTCTCAAGTCACTTGAGAATAGATGATTAGGTGTTGAAGAAGAGTTATGAATATACCAAGTTAGGCAAGTTCTAGTAAGCTGAATCATCTAGCTTGATCATTAGTAGTCAAGCTAGAGTATGATGAAGTGTTTGATGAGTTATATGGAGTAGTTCGAGGCATAGTAGCTTAACCAAGTTAATATAAGGACAACAGGTATTATGGGAGTAGTACTATACCTATTTCTAAGGATTGATATCCTTTGTCTGTATAGTAAGGATTGTAGTCTTGCAAACCTTAGAAGTAGTTGCTAGATGAAGTTAAGGAAGTTAATAGATGGAGTTAGCAGTAGCTACATTGATAGGTGCATCAATGGTAGTTAATTAAGAGGAGTTATATACAAGGAGTAAGAATGGAGTATTGTTGAGTGGCATGACCATGTCATCATATGATGATGGATATGGTGGAGTCAAATGATTGTCTTATTCAGTAAGATGTGATCTTTGTGAATAAGATAAGAGAGATTTATAGAGTATATTTAGGAAAGGAATTCCTTATCCAAGGATAAGCCTAGTGAAGTCTTAAGGTAGGAGTGCTTGCGAAACCTTTAACCAACAATACACCAAACTAGGATGAGAACCATGTCCACCTCTTTGTTTAAAATCGTAGAATAAAGAAAGTAGTTAAAACAGTTCCTATCTTTAGGTATCCAATGGATAGTATATCTTAGTCAAATGAAATGTCTAAGAGATAAGTAGAAACCAGATGAGTGTTTACAGATGAAAACCTTATTTGCTTTATTATCTTAAACCCTACCCAAAAGGGTTATGTAGTAATTCTAATCTCTATAAATCAAGTAGGGTTGGAATGGGAGAAACCACCAAATAGGAAGAACCATGGAATTTAAATAACCCTCTTATGAACCACAAGAATTAAAGCATTATAATATAAATATGAAATCTAATATGATACCAAGTGTGTATAGAATGATAAAATCATCATTAGCCCTTTCTAATCCTTACCAGGGTAATTATCATGTTGAAAATAGAAACCATTCTTATAAGATTTTTCCTAAATAAGGAATAAATCCCTAAAGCCTAAGTCTTATTTGTTCTACCTAAATAAGACAACCTCTCATATAGTTTTATTTTATTTTTATACAACAAAATAATATAGGGGAATTGGTTATAGTGAATCTTTACACTAATATGAATATTCTACCAGAATTTAAAATGCTTAAACCTTGTAGAAATAAAATTGGAAAAGAAATTTTAATAGAAAAAGAAAATAGAATACAGAAACAGATAAAAAGAAAAGGAAGAAGGAGTCAGTCAGCCGCCCACCATGGCCCATGTCCTATTCAACACTAGAGCGCAGCAGACATCAATTCTCGCTCGCTTTGTCGTGGCCCAGCAGAAGCCCAAGGGTAGCCCGTCTCGCCTTCTCTCTCTCACTGATAGATGGGACAAATGTTGGACCACTGGTTAATTTGCAGAAACATTAGGGGGGTTATCTAGAAAATGCTATCGTCATCACCGCGACGCACACAGACAGCTCGCTGGAGGAGTGTGCTGCCGCTGGATGCGCATCACCGACGTCAGTAGGAATCAACCGCCTAGATGCTCGCCACCGACTTGGCCGAGGATAAGAACGACACCGCGACGCCTCTCTCGACCCTATCCTCATTTCCCTATCGCTCGTTCTCCATCTCTCCCCATTCCTCTACGTTGGCCGAAACCCTAGTTCATCGGAGATCGCCATCCTCGCGGTCTCCGGTCACCCCAGGCCTCGCTGAGACCACCACTAGGAGCGCCTCGCTATCCTCGTTCATCTCCAGCATGTCTCGCAAGCAGGCGCACACTGTATCGGCCGGAATCGAGCTCGGCATATCATCGGCCATCGCAGCCATCGCTAGCAATTCACTGTCGTCGGCCCTTCCCATGCCTCACCGTCATCACCATCATAACCAGGGTGAGTTTTTGCATCTCCATGTGCCCTCCACTCGCTCCCTCTCGCTCTGCAACGCCACCACACCGTGTGCCACCGTCGACCGTCGCAGGAGCTCATCGCTGGAGCAACTCCGGTGACCATTTACTGGCGGTGCGACCACTGCCCTACTCGTCTTGCACTCCTATGTCGAACACAACAATCACCGCGAGCTCACACACTCTCAATCCACAGAATGATCACTGACCTGGGGAGATCCTTCTCAGGTGGCGTCAGCATGACATCATGCTGATGTCAGTATACGATTTATCGAGTTGTTTAAAGTTTCTAGAAATGACGTGGCATTGGTCCCACTAGTCAGTGGCTCTAGGTAGAGTAGATTAGGTATAAAAAGTCTTTATCTCTTGTGGCAGATGACGTGGCCAGGGGCCCATTAGTTAGTGTTTGTGGATAGGTTAGATAGAAGTGTAAAAAGTATTATCTGTTTAAGTAATAGAAAAAACAAATAAGTTTAAATAGAAATATAATTCCAAAAAATTAATAAAAGGATTAAATCTTAGAAATCCTACATCTTTTGTTTTTTAATTCAGAAAAATACATATTAGGTAACAAAATGTTAAGAAAAATAAAATCTATAATTTAACTTTATTAACAAATATTATTGTGTTAACTATTTAAATAATTATTATTGAATAAAGATTTTATAAGTAATAATACTTTAAAAATTCATATTCTAAAATTAGTAAATAAGAAAAATATAAATAATATACTAAAATTCTTATAAAAACAAAATCAACATTTACAAACTAGATTAAATAATTTTTGTATCACTTAACTAATGTTTATTATTTATTAGGTATTTATAAAGTGATAAAACTTATAAAAATCATATGTTATTATTTAAGATCCACAAAAATACTTATAATATACCGAAATGATCACAAAAATAAAATCTACACACTAAAAATATCAACTCGTACTTTTGAAGTAAAATAAAAGGTAAAGGTATAATAAATATTATTTAAACCCTTTTATTTTATTTTAATTCATTAAAAATGTATAAACCTTTACTATTATCTTTGGTATTATTTGTTTAAAGTCCAAAAATGTAATAATAAGTTAATTAATGCTTTAGTGAAGTTAAAATAGGTTAAACCATTTTAAAAATGTATCTACTAAAACTATAATCTCAATTGTACTTCTCAAATTCGCTGCAAAGGTTATTATGGATATGGGCATATTAGGAAATCTTCTTATATCCTTAAACACAAGTCTCAGGTTTATCGCATTAAACAAAAACAACCTGAGCATATCATCTCCTCGGAAACAGGGCTTGTCATTACGACTTCGGAAACAGAGAACCTTGACCCCTCCGCTGTTCCTTCCTCGCCATCGTCGCCTCCCCAATATCACACCTGCAACAACCCCCTCCCTTCCTCGACAATGGCGAACTACCCCTGCGACCCTAACCCCCACCTCCCACATGGAGCCGAAGTCATTCAACCCTGCATCCATCGCCGACGCCGTGGTTTTCACATTTTTAGTGGAGATGCCCTGCTTCGGTGTGATGACATGGCCATTGTCATCCTCGAGACTCCCTCGGACCCTGAGCAGTTCGCCACGGATGCCCACCTGATCAGAACCTACTTCAACGATCGTGGCCTCCACATTCGCAACTTCTCCAAGTCTACCATGGGCACCGCACTGGTACAGTTCTCTGACACCTGCTCAAGGGATACTGCTATTGAGCGTAGTCCATTTTTTTGTTGGAGACAGTATTCTTAGGGTGATTCCCCACAACAGAGGTCTGAATCATAGGAACATGACCTTCACACATGATGTTTGGCTGATGATGGTAAATTACCCCAAGATGCATGGTTAGTGGACAAAGTTAGAGAATCTATCAGTGAATTTGGGAACTTTTTAGTCTGGAACAGAGATTACTCTAATGGAGCTAGAATCCTGGTTAAGATCAAAGTGTCAGATATGCTTGAAATCCCTATTAGCTTGGTTCTAGGGGATAATACTAGTGATGAAGGTCATGGCCACTCCTGGACTGTGGTTAATTACATCATGTAGCTAAGGTTATTGGAGGCTTGGTTGGTGATGAGGACCCCCTTCCACCTGATGGTGGTAACCCACACCCCATGCATCATCCATTTGGTGGACACTGGGATGATATGGTTCATGATCATGTTCTAGAAGAACCCGCTAATGCTGCACCTGATCTTCCCAATGTTGCAATCCCATTTGGAAATGATGCACCTACTGCTGATAATGAACCAATGATTGCAACCCCTCCCCAACACAACCCTGCTCATGCTGATCACCCAGCTGAACTTGAACCTATGATGGAAGCTATTGACTCCTTTAATGATGTCCATGGTCTGCTATCTGATTTGGTGAAAAATGCACACGCCACTGTGGGAAACACTGATATATCAAACATCCATGGTGCTAGCTTCCAAATCCTTTATGTGGACACTGAATATGGTAAACAGAGGAAGTGCCTCTTGAAACTGTATGCCACTGCACCTCATGTGCCTGCCACCCTCAACTGTTTGTATTACTGAAATCTCAGAAGGTGATGTGCAAGCCTCATTGGATACTTCTATTGGTGTTTCTTCTTCTGTGAAAGAGGACAGCAGTTCCCAGGTGGCTAAGTGCAAGCTACTTGCTCCCAAGGATGTCACTACTGTCAGGCGTAGCAAAAGGATTGCCAACCAATCTGAAGGATATAAGAACAAAGAAGCTGCAGATAAAGCTCATGAGAAAGATTCAGCTATTACTACTCTGATCAATGCCTCTGGAAAATCTAGAAAGGTGGCCAAAATCAAAGCACATCCTCATGAGGTTGTTATTATGGACCAAGATGCTCCACCCCCACCTGTCCTCCCTATTGACACCATCCAGTCCATTGGTGTCAATCAATGCCTGATCTCTCCTAGTGATATTTCAGAGGACAAGCTCTTCTCTAAATGTGGCTAATGTATTCTCATTCTGCTGCCTGTAATAATGTGTGTCATACATGTCTAATGACACACATTTTTAAGTTTCATCTACTATATCTATTTTGCACTACCTAGCATGTAATAAGCACTACTATATTGCTCATGATGCGCAGAACCATGTCCTTATATATGTTTGATTACCTGGATGTTTCTATCTCCCCTGTTAAGCACTATACCTTCATTTTATATCTGTGGATTTACCAACCTGGGTACAAAGCACATCTTATATATATCTCTATCCTGCCAGCTACCCCTCATGAAAACCTGGTTAACTATGTTGATCAGATACATTGGATCCATTACATGTTGAATTATGAATAGGAGTTGGATGATTCTTGAGTGGAATGTTAGAGGCATTAATTCTGATTTGAGACATGATCAAATTAGAGAAAAAGTGGATTCTAGCAACTGTGATATTATTTTCCTTCAAGAGACCAAAAGAGAAGATTTTGATCACTCTTATTTAAGAAAATTCTGCCCTAGTAGATTTTCACATTTTGCATTTTCTCCATCCCTTGGTAATTCTGGAGGATTGATTACTTTTTGGAATGGTAGCCTTTTTAAAGGGCATGTTCTATGTCAACCTAAATACCATATATCTATGGCTTTCACATGTAATCATTCTGGTACCACATGGATCTTGACCAATATTTATGGACATACACACAATGAACACAGAGCTGATTTTTTCAATTGGATGCATAATATTGATACTTCCAATTATCCATATTGGATGTTAATGGGGGATTTCAATCTCATAAGAAGTCCTGAAGATAGAAACAGAGATGGTGTGATGCTCATAATATGATGCTTTTCAACAATGCCATCCAATCACATGATCTTGTAGAAGTACCAATAAAAGGAAGATCATTCACCTTGAGTAATATGCAAGACCCCCCACTACTAGAAAAATTGGACTGGATTTTCACATGCCCTTTATGGACTACAACATTCCCCAACACCATGGCCCATCCTCTTTCAAGAATTGGCTCTGATCACACTCCCATCAGTATCCAAGTGGGCACTACCACTCCTAAAGCCTAACTATTCAGATTTGAGAACTTCTGGCTAGATTTTGATGGATTTTATGACACTGTGAACACTCTCTAGAATTCTGCTCCCTATAACAGTGATGCTGCCCTTGCTATTAACTTCAAATTCAAATATCTCAAAGCTGGCCTTAAGAAATGGAGCAAGAAACTTTCAAATCTAAATAAGACTATTGGGAACTGCACATATATACTGGCTTTACTTGAAGGAATTGAAGATCAGAGAGCACTTGCCTTACATGAGATGAATTTCAAAAAGATTCTGATGAAACATACCAATAAACTCCCAGAGGCTAAAAGGATTTACTGGAAAAGCAGGGCCAAAATTAGATGGGCCAAATTGGGGGATGAGAACACCAAATTCTTCCATGATGTGGCAACCCAGAATTTCAGGAAAAATCTCATTACACATATCAAGACTAATGACAATTTGATTCTGACTGAACATGAACTCAAGGCTACTGCAATTTGGCACTCGTACACATAAAGATTTGGCACAAGTGAAAATATTATCAGTGACTATAACCTTGATGAATTGGTCTTACCACATGACCTTCTTCACCTGGATGCTCCATTCACAAATGAGGAGATTGAACTTGTGGTCAAAGAATTTCCTTCTGACAAAGCACCTGGTCCTGATGGATTCAATGGGAAATTCCTCAAAAATGCTGGCCTATTATCAAGGAAGACTTTATAAAACTGGTTCATGATTTTTATGATGAAACAGTGAATATGAATGCCATCAACACTGCCTTTATTACTCTCATCCCCAAGACAAATGATCTTGAGACTATGAATGATTATAGGCCTATTTCATTGGTTGGCCTTCCACTAAAAATCATCACCAAGAATATGGCCAATGGGCTCCAGAAGGTTATTAAATCCATTCTCCATAATAATCAGTATGGCTTTATTAAAGGGAAAAATATCCATGACTGTTTGGGATGGGCATTTGAATACCTAAATATCTGCCATGTGTCTAAGAAACCCATTATCATTCTAAAGATTGACTATGAGAAGGCATTTGATAAGATTGAATATAATGCAATCATTAATATGCTAAAAGCTAAAGGATTTGGGCCCAAATGGATTTCCCTAGTCAGATCTATTCTGTTCTCTGCCTCTACCTCAGTGTTATTAAATGGCGTCCCAGGGAAAAAAATGTTGCAAAAGAGGTGTCAGGCAAGGAGACGCCTTATCTCCCCTTTTATTTGTTTGCACAGCTGAATTATTACAAGAAATTGTCAATGATGCCTGGCACAGAAATGAAATCAGCTTACATCTTGATAATGATTATGGACAAAAATATCCTATCCTTCAATATGATGATGACACCCTTTTGATTATGCCTGCTAATAGCATTCAACTGAATAATATCAAGGACAGACTCCAACAATTCAGTAGTATGACTGGTCTCAAGGTAAATTATGATAAATCTACCCTGGTACCTATCAATGTACCAGAAGATTATGCATGTCAACTTGCCTCATCTTTTGGATGCAATTGGAAAGTTTACCATTTACCGACCTGGGTCTCCCACTTAGTACCACAAGACCATCTATTGATAGCTTGATGCCCATTGTATCCAAATTTGACAGAAAGCTCTCGAGATTATCTTCTTTCATGTCATATACAGGAAGACTCACATTATTGAATTCTGTACTAAACTCTATGCCCATCCATGCCATGTGTTCTTTTAAAGTTCCCATAACATTTTTTGTCCATTTTGAAAAAGGTGGCAAACAGTTCCTTTGGGCAGGGAAAGATATCAATAAACATGGCAAATGTCTTGCTAAATGGGATTTGGTCTGTAGACCAAAGGATCAAGGAGGTTTAGGTGTCATAAACCTCAGGGTACAAAATCAGACCCTTCTATTGAAAAATATTCATTAATTCTACAACAAGACTGATGTACCATGGGTTGATCTCATATGGAAAGCCTACTATTAAGGAGATTCTGCCCCCACACTCACTGAATCATATTGGATCCTTCTGGTGGAGAGATTGTATGAACTATCTTGATATTTACAGAGACATGACTCACTATAAAAGTGGCAATGGAAAATCTATGCTACTATGGAAAGATCTATGGAAAGATGAATGTTTTGAAGATAAATACCCACACCTGTTCTCTTTCTGCCACAATGATACCTTAACCATGGACAAGGCCATCTCTGCAGCTGACAATGATTTCTATGATCTCTTCCAACTCCCCTTGTCCATTATTGCTCATGAGGAATTAATTGATATGTTGGAGAATATCAGAAGCATAAATCACACTGATGACCATGACTCATGGTACTTTTCTTGGGGTGAGACCTTTAAAACCAGGAATGCATGCAAAGCGCTAATTGGGGCCCACCCAACACCAAAGCCTATTCTTGATATATGGAAGTCATGTCGTCTCCCAAGACACAATTTTTTTGCCTGGCTCCTTTTGAATATGAGATTAAATACCAAAGAATTAATGACAAGAAAGAATTTATTCGTGGAATACAATGACTGTGTAATATGTGACACATGTACTCAGGAAACTCTACAACATCTAATTTTTGAATGCAGCTTCAGCCAGGGGTTCTGGTGGGCCCTGGGACTTGAATGGAACACTGATATGGATATTCATCAAATGATCAATGATGCTAGCCGCAGATTTAATCCCAGTGTTCTTATGGAAATTATCATCACTGGATGCTGGAGTATATGGTACCAAAGAAATAGCTATATTTTCAAAGATCTTAATCCTTCCATCATTAGATGTATCTCTTTTTTTAAGGCAACCTTCTCCTTGACTATGCATAGAGCTAAACCTAGTCTCAAGGAAGGTATGCAGCAGTGGCTTGACACACTATGATTGTAAAACATCTGAAACTAAGCCTGGCTTAACCCTCTGTACATTATAAAATTTATGAAATGACACAGTAGGGGTCTTCCCTACTATTTTGTGTCAAAAACATTTAAAGGTATTTTAGCTTTCCTAAAAGACTTTTACCAGTTATAAAATAAACTAAAATAGTATATTGTTTATCACAAGAATCCTATGCACTTGTAACATAACCAAACTTTTATTTACTAATTCTTTCACTAGTTTGAGAAAACCACTTAAAGATTTAAGCCAGATTCCAAAGTAATTGAAGTAATACCCCTTATTTACTTATTAAGTATAACCATTGGTTTATAAGATAGAAAGGTAAATGCATCCACTAATACTATGATTGTTTAATGTAGTAATGTTTTCCTCTTTAAATAATCTTAGCTAATAAGAAACCTTAAAGTGTTAACCTTAAGTTTACATACTTTTTACTTTGTAAAGTAATATTTTTCTCAAAAGTTATTCTTTTAAGAAACATTAAAAGTAATCCTTAAACACTTCTTTAAAATCTCTAATTGATGCTTAATCTTGTTTAAGAAATAGTTCTGATACCATGCTCCATTTGAGTGCTTTTGTATTGCATGCTACTTATTTTGTTTACACATTGTCTCGCACTCTCACAAGCCTTAATAAGAAGCACAAGTGTGAATATATTATAAAAGTGCAAACATTCTAAAGAACTCATTTCTAGTTTCCAAATCCTAGATTAGATACGACTATTCCGGGGATTCACGTTTCTCAAATTGCATTACATTACTTATGCATCGTTGCATCTTGCTTCTTTAAACATTAGTCCTTACCGGACCAATGATGTTATTTATAGAATTTGGATCTTCTATTGTGTTGAAGACCGTGAGTGCATAATATTGCAATCACAAAAGGCAAGTTCACAACTTGCTCATGCCTTTGATTATATTATATCAAATTCTTGTAACTCAAATGTTGTCATCACCTGCATTTAAAAAAGGTCAGAAAACACTATTTTCATAATAATATGATTATGGATTATTTACTAGATGGTAATAATCTATTAATACCGTTCCAGTGGTAAAGGAACATAATATCTAGGACTTAACCACCAATGTCGCAAGTGATTCTAGCACCGTATATTACGCGTCAACCATGAGACTTGGAATGGGACGAGAAAGTCAGCTGTATCTTCTCCCTTTCGTATGGACAGATGACCTTATCGTGAGGCTGTTGATTTCTCGTGGAGTTCTAGAGAATCCAGCACATGGGTGGGACCCCTTGGTTCCCCGCGAGCTAGGTGTCTAGATTATCTGTGCATCTCTTACTAGGTCTGAGTTCACCATAGCTGATGGTGAGCCCTAGATAGAGCTGCGTACGGAGTCTCCGAGAGGCTACCCAAAGAGTAACCGTGGTAGTTGTCTCGAGGGATGGTGTCCAATACGGGGTCGTGGAGAGGGCAGTACTGGCTTGGAACTTAAGTTGGGCCTCAAACCATGGCAGTTTAAACGGGGACATACTCCCGGCTGTGCAACAAAGCTTAAGGTCTCTTGGGGGAAAACTGATGCACCTCTGCAGAGTGTAAGAATTGTGACATGTTACTCCCTGTACCGGGAAGGAGCTACGAACGCAGTAGGAAAGGAACTCCATGAAGTTCTGGTCAACCTGTGTAGGCTGTCGTACATAGATTTCAGAATAAAAACAACCTTTGAAGAAATGTTTACGAAAACCTGCATTGCCTACGACCTATGGTCTGTGGCTATATAGATAGTGCATCATACACTCCTTCTTAGTGAACTTGCGGAGTACGCTCGTACTCAACCGTACCTTATTAACCCTTGCTAGGTTCTAAGCCATTGAAGACGACATCAACATCAATTTCTGCTCAAGAAACCATCATCGACAACTCAAGTTCTTCAATAAAGTCAATGAAGTCAACATATACATCAGCTGAAGTGAAGATAAAGTGTTGGTTTAGATAGGAGTAGATACTCTAGCCATAAAACCTACTTCTATAGAGCATTGCATTAGTAGCAATGGCAAGCCAAATAGTTTAGATACTAGTCTTAGTTACTAGATAGTTCTGAGTTATTATTTTTGGTTCTTATTTGTAAGAAGTTCTTTCTCTCTCTTTAACCTAGAGTGTTCTCTGGATCTTTTGTAAAGAGTCGAGTTGTAATCTATAGTCATGTCTTGGACCTATTGTGTTTCTGTTGTACCACTCTGAGGTATGTAATACTAGTGAACATTGTTTCATTGGTGTTATGTCAACGACTATAGTGTACTACATCATGCAGTGGTATGCTGGGTCACCGCAGCTGGTATCAGAGCATATGCTTTGACCTTAAGATTAAAACCCTTTTAGGAGGATCTGTAGGTTGGATAGTGACTATAGGAAGCCATCTTATCTAAACCAAGACTTGTGATGAGTATCCACTTGAGGATAAACCTTGTGACACTTAAGTTGGATGTTCTTATCATCTTTCTTAAAGATTAGTTATAGGTATTCTCTAGAGAAATGTCATTTGTGTGTAGCTCTAAATGGGTATAACACCACTAAGATATTTGTAGTAGGTTGAAATATCAAAGAAGATTACGACTAAGATCAGGATACCATGTGGAGTAGTATTAGTGATGGAGTCTATATTTAGAATCCCTGTGTAGTAGAAGAACCTTATCACTAGTTGATACAATTATACCATTTAAGGTACACCATTAGGGTATGTATAATTACAACTAGAAGTAAATCATGTGGCATTCACTTGAGAATCCCAAGGGATGGAGTATAATTTTGTAAAGAATCATTAATAGTAAGCCAAGAAGAAGAGTTGTCATGGTGAGATTAGCTCTTTAATCATGATGACTAGGTAGATCTGGACAAGTTCATGGTGAGAATAGCTCCGAGACCATGATAAGTCTATAATTAGGACAAGTAGTTGGTAACTAATCTAGTAATAATAGTAAGTAAAGAACCGTGTAGGTCTATGATAAAAGTCATAGATATTATAATATTACGATAATTTTTGGATTAAGGTAGTAACTACAATTTTGTTACTAGTTTTGAGAGATCATGTGAGGATAGTTTACGATAGAATAGAAGATTGGTAATCTTTAGTAGTCCCAAAAGCAAGATAAGAAGTTCGTCAAGAATCAAAGTGAGACCACTTTGCTCAAAAGTATCCAATTGCAATTGAGCAATTTGGTTAAATATGGAGACAAAGAGTAGTTTGGCTTCTAAGTGCTAAGTATCACAAAGTAAACCTATACTAGGAGGTGTCATATATTACACAGCTAAGCCTAAATTCTAGAGGCATTATACTCAACTACTATATTCCAGGCTTAGAATAATATGTGTTATATGTACCACATTTGGATTTCTTGGTTTTTCTTGCATCTTCTTGATTGATTAGATATGTACATGAAGTTTGACTTGGTGTGCAAATGCATGTTGCATCAACAAGTTATTACTTGATGTTATGGACCTAGATAGAAAAGGGAATTCGTGTAAGGGAGTGACGAGTTTCGAAGATCAAGTTGAAGACTTGCAAGAAGAAGGAAGCTAAATAGAAGGTGTATCAACACTATATGGAAAGGATGGATCAATCCCAACTTATTATTAGTTGGCAACAAGAAGGATTATAAATATAGAAAAGGTGTGGAGAAACATGAAGGAAGGAACTTAAGTTCACTCCAAATAGGTGATGTTGCTCAGAAGCTAATGAAATAGTTGTACCAAGTTCATGGAAGTATCATGAATTAGTGCAAATAAGAAGTTTTGGAAGAAAAGTGGTATTCAAGCTCTAACAACTCAGAGAGAATGCCAGTAAGAAGTCGAAAACCCGTAGGCTAATCTGTACACCTAGGAGGATCCGCATCTGGTATCCGTAGTTGGTATCTGTAGCTGGTATCCTAGCGGTTTAGCTAATTAGGTTGTCTTTGTGTAATCTAAAGAGTATAAAACTGGGCCTAAGTTAAGTTAGACCTAAGGAAGTAGGAAATTAAAGATCGTATTTCAAGACACTTCGTGAAATCTGGCTTACGAAAGCAAAAATGTCCAGAAGGTTAAGAGTAAGACAAATAGTGTCGGACGATTCATTTCGGAGATCCACAACTGTGTGGGTGTACCGTATATTCTTTCGTGAGACCTTATATAGGTAAGATTTAAGCTAGACAGAGACTAATACCTTAACTAGTGGGTATTATACATGAAGTTTAGAGACCATTAGGAAACCCCAAGGGGGAGAGTAAACAATAAACATTGAAGTGTTGTTGTCTAACTTTCCAACTAAAGTTGGGGAAGAAGTACAAAACTATGATGTGATTAAGCCTTATTCTCATAAGGTTATAAGAAATCATCTGTATAAGAGTACTCTCCGAGAGTATATTCGGGTGAAAGATCGAAGGAGATATAACTGCTTAACTCTAGAGGACCAGTTATAAAGGGGAAACAACTGGTAGATTGTCCTTAAGAAAGAGGAGAGTCTACCAAAATAAGTCTAGTGTAAAATAGTAGGATAGCCGGATTGGAATGGACTAAATGTGTCCTAAACCAACTCTAAAGAGAAATATCAGGACGTAAACCAACAAATTATGGTAAAAGAAGCCATAGGATGAATTAGAAGTGTTAATGTATATTTTCAAGAATGAAGATGATTCAAGGAAAAAGATCTCGATACGGGATACCACAATTATCCCCAACTGTGATCAAAACAGAATTTGAGAAATGGTGTGGTCAATATAAGTTAATACCTCTTCCGAAACGTAAGAGAGTACGAACTTCGGGGACGAAGTTTATTTTAAGGGGGAGAGTCTGTAACACCCCAGCATTAGAGCTTAGAAATAAGATGGACACATGTGTGTGCATTGCATTCATGCATAGAAAATCCGGATAATTTTCGCGCTTTTAAATAAAACTTGTCAAAGTGATTGAAGCTTCTCTTAACTTGGCGGAACTGAAGTAGATCATCAAGTTGACTGCGATAAGTTTCAATATGGCCTTTGCTAAAACCTTATGTTTGGGTAATATAGTTTGATCTAAGGGTAGACCAAATGTAATAAAACTAAGTCACAACACACTACTTAATAAGGAGTATTTGATCTCCTAGAGATCATTAGATGGTATTCCAAGCAACAACTAAAGGATGATTACTTAATGTTCTAAAGATGATATCAAGGTATTACCTACCACAAACCTTGAATAACAAGTTAAGTACATAACTTAAGTAAAGAAACTCTATAAGTAAATCTTGAAAACACTTGTTTGCCATAGTTACTCTTACCATGGGTATCATGGTACTTCTTAAACATTAACTCTTATCATAGATAGAGTAGAAAGGAAGTCAAGCCAAGACTATCCAGCATATACTCTTAATATGATATTAAGAGGTGACATTCCTATTTCACCAAGTCCTAGTGTCAATGGATCATCAATATTGAGTGATCAATTCTTGACCTAGAATTTTTGACTCATAGCCTTTGACTTATTGTGTTGACTTTCTAAATACCTTAAGTAAGTAGCTAGTAATTGAGGAGCTATGAGGAAGCTAGTAGTGTTAGTACATTAGATAATAATCTTGTTAGGAAAAGTGGATATAGACTTAGAATAAGCTTGCTTAACAAGATAAGTCTATAGAGAGACTAATAATAGTTTACCACTTAGTTGAGTATAGATCTTGATCAAACAATGAGAAGCCTAAGCTTTGTATGACCAAAGGATGGTGGTTATTATTCTCAAGTCACTTGAGAATAGATGATTAGGTGTTGAAGAAGACTTACGAATATACCAAGTTAGGCAAGTCCTAGTAAGCTAAATCATCTAGCTTGATCATTAGTAGTCAAGCTAGAGTATGATGAAGTGTTTGATGAGCTATATGGAGTAGTTGGAGGCACAGTAGCTTAACCAAGTTAATATAAGGACAACTGCTATTATGGGAGTAGTACTATACCTATTTCTAAGGATTGATATCCTTTGTATGTATAGTAAGGATTGTAGTCTTGCAAACCTTGGAAGTAGTTGCAAGATGAAGTTAAGGAAGTTAATAGATGGAGTTAGCAGTAGCTACATTGATAGGTGCATCAATGGTAGTTAATTAAGAGGAGTTATATACAAGGAGTGAGAATGGAGTATTGTTGAGTGGCATGACCATGTCATCATATGATGATGGATATGGTGGAGTCAGATTAATGTCTTATTTAGTAAGATGTGATCTTTGTGAATAAGATAAGAGAGATTTATAGAGTATATTTAGGAAAGGAATTCCTTATCTAAGGATAAGCCTATTGAAGTCTTAAGGTAGGAGTGCTTGCGAAACCTTTAACCAACAGTACACCAAATTAGGACAAGACCCATGTCCACCTCTTTGTTTAAAATCCTAGAATAAAGAAAGTAGTTAATACAGTTCCTATCTTTAGGCTGCCAATGGATAGTATCTCTTAGTCAAATGAAATGTCTAAGAGATAAGTAGAAACCAGATGAGTGTTACAGATGAAAACCTTATTTGCTTTATTATCTTAAATGCTAACCAAAAGGGTCATGTAGTAATTCTAATCTCTATAAATCAAGTAGGGTTGGAATGGGAGAAACCACAAAATAGGAAGAACCATGGAATTTAAATCACCCTCTTATGAACCACAGGACTTAAATCATTATAATATAAATATGAAATCTAATATGATACCAAGTGTGTATAGAATGATAAAATCATGATTAGCCCTTTCTAATCATTACCAGGGTAATTATCATGTTGAAAATAGAAACCATTCTTATAAGATTTTTCCTACAGAAGGAATATCCCTAAAGCCTAAGTCTTATTTGTTCTACCTAAATAAGACAACCTCTCATATAGTTTTATTTTATTTTTATACAACAAAATAATATAGGGGAATTTGTTAGAGTGAATCTTTACACTAATATGAATATTCTACCAGAATTTCAAATGCTTAAACCTTGTAGAAATAAAATTGGAAAAGAAATTTTAATAGAAAAAGAATACAGAATACAGAAACAGATAAAAAGAAAAGGAAGAAGGAGTTAGTCAGCCACCCAGCCCACCATGGCCCATGTCCTATTCAATGCCAGAGTGCAGCAGACAGCACTTCCCGCTCGCTTCGCCGTGGCCCAGCAGAAGCCCAAGGGCAGCCCGTCTCGCCTTCTCTCTCTCACTGACAGATGGGACAGATCTTGGACCGCGGGTTAATTTGCAGAAACATTAGGTTTTTTTTTGGAAAATACCATCGTCCTCACCGCGACGCACACAGACAACTCGCTGGAGGAGTGCGCCGCCGCTGGATGCGCATCGCCGGCTTCAGCAGGAAACAACCGCCTAGATGCTCGCCGCTGACCTGGCCGAGGATAAGAACGACACCGCGACGCCTCTCTCGACCTTATCCTCATTTCCCCCTCGCTCGTTCTCCATCTCTCCCTGTTCCTCTGAAGGGGCCAAAACCCTATTTTGTCGGAGATCACCATCCTCGCGGTCTGCGGTCACCCCAGGCCTCACTGAGACCACCACTACGAGAGCCTTGTTGTCCTCGTTCATCTCCATCATGTCTTGCAAGCCGGCATGCACCGTATCGGCCAGAATCGAGCTTGGCATCTCGTCGACCACCACAGCCATCGCTCGCAATTCACCGTCGTCGGCCCTCCCCGTGCCTCACTGTCATCACCATCGTAACCAGGGTGAGTTTCTGCATCTCCATGTGCCCTCCACTCTCTCCCTCTCGCTCTGCAACACCACCACACCATGTACCACCGTCGGCTGTGGTAGGAGCTCGTCGCCGGAGCAACTCCGGTGACCATTTACTAGCGGTGCGACCACTGTCCTACTCGTCTTGCACTCTTCTGTCGAACACAACAATCACCGCGAGCTCACACACTCTCAATCCATGGATTGATCATCGACCTGGGGAGATCGTTCTCAGGTGACGTCAGCATGACATCATGCGGATGTCAGTATACGATTTATTGAATTGTTTTAAAGTTTCTGGAAATGACGTGGCATTGGTCCCACTAGTCAGTGGCTCTGGGGTAGAGTAGATTAGGTATAAAAAGTCATTATCTCGTGTGGCAGATGACGTGGCCACGGGCCAATTAGTCAGTGTCTGTGGCTAGGTTAGATAGCAGTGTAAAAAGTGTTATCGGTTTAAGTAATTAGATAAAACAAATAAGTTTAAATATAAATATAATTCTACAAAATTAATAAAAGGATTAAATCTTAGAAATCCTATATCTTTTGTTTTTTAATTTAGAAAAATACATATTATGTATCAAAATGTTAAGAAAAATAAAATCTAACTTTATTAACAAATATTATTGTGTTAAATATTTAAATAATTATTATTTAATAAAGATTTTATAAGTAATAATACTTTAAAATTTCATATTCTAATATTAGTAAATAAGAAAAATATAAATAATATACTAAAATTCTTACAAAAACAAAATCTACATTTACAAACTTGTTTAAATTAATTTTTGTATCACTTAACTAATGTTCATTATTTATTAGGTATTTATAAAGGGATAAAACTTATAAAAATCATATCTTATTATTTAAAATTCACAAAAATACTTATAATATACCGAAATCATCACAAAAATAAAATCTACACACTAAAAATATCAACTCATACTTTTGAAGTAAAATAAAAGTTAAAGGTCGAATAAATCTTATATAAACCCTTTTCTTTTATTTTAATTCATTAAAAATATATAAACCTTTACTATTGTCTTTAGTATTATTTGTTTAAAGTCCAAAGATGTAATAATAAGTCAATTAATGTTTTAGTGAAGTTAAGATAGGTTAAACAATTTTAAAAATGTATCTACTAAAACTATAATCTCAAATTAAAGGTATTTTAGCTTTTCTAAGAGATTTTTACCAATTATAAAATAAACTAAAATAGTATATTGTTTATCACAAGAATCCTACGCACTTGTAACCTAACCAAACTTTTATTTACTAATTCTTTCACTAGTTTGAGAAAACCACTTAAAGATTTAAGCCAAATTCCAAAGTAATCGAAGTAATACCCCTTATTTACTTATTAAGTATAACTATTGGTTTATAAGGTAGAAAGGTAAATGCATCCACTAATACTATGATTGTTTAATGTAGTAATGTTTTCCGCTTTAAATAATCTTAGCTAATAAGAAACCTTAAAGTGTTAAACTTAAGTTTACATACTTTTTACTTTGTAAAGTAATATTTTTCTCAAAAGTTATTCTTTTAGGAAACATTAGAAGTAATCCTTAAACACTTCTTTATAAACTCTAATTGATTCTTAATCTTCTTCAAGAAATTGTTCCGATACCATGCTCCATTTGAGTGCTTTTGTATTGCATGCTACTTATTGTGTTTACACATTGTCTCGCACTCTCACAAGCCTTAATAAGAAGCACAACGGTGAATCTGTTATAAAAGTGCAACACATTCTAAAGAACTCATTTCCAGTTTACAAACCCTAGATTAGATACGACTATTCCGGGGACTCGTGTTTCTCAAAGTGCATTACATTACTTATGCATCGTTGCATCTTGCTTCTTTAAACATCAGTCCTTACAGGACCAATGATGTTATTTACAAAATTTGGATCTTCTATTGTCTTGAAGACCATGAGTGCATAATCTTGCAATCACAAAAGGCAAGTTCACAACTTGCTCATGTCCTTTGATTATTTTCTATCAAATGCTTGTAACTCAAATGTTGTCATCACCTACATTTCAAAAAGGTCAGAAAACACTATTTTCATAATAATATGATTATGGATTATTTACCAGATGGTAATAATCTATTAATACAGTTTCAATGGTAAAGGAACATAATATCTAGGACTTAACAACCAATGTCGCCAGTGATTCTAGCGCCGTATATTACGCGTCAACCATGAGACTTGGAATAGGACGGGAAATTCAGATGTATCTTCTCCCTTTAGTATGGACGAATGACCTTATAGTGAGGTTGTTGATTTCTCGTGGAGTTCCAGAGAATTAAGCACATGGGTGGGACCCCTTGGTCCCCCGCGAGCTAGGTGTCTAGATTATCTGTGCATCTCTGACTGGGTCTTAGTTCACCATAGTTGATGGTGACAGCCATACAGAGCTGCGTACGGAGTCTCCGAGAGGCTACCCAAAGAGTAACCGTGGTAGTTGTCTCGGGGGATCGTGTCTCATACGGGGTCGCGGAGAGGGCAGTACTGGCTTGGAACTTAAGTTGGGCCTCAAACCATGGAAGCTTGAAAGGGGACATACTCACAGCTGTGCAACAAAGCTTAAGGTCTCTTGTGGGAAAAGTGACGCACCTCTGAAGAGTTTAAGAATTATGACATGTTACTCCCTGTTCCGGGAAGGAGCTACGAACGTAGAAGGAAAGGAACTCCATGAAGTTCTGGTCAACCTGTGAAGGCTGTCGGACATAGTTTTCAGAATAACAACAACCTTTGAAGAAATGTTTACGAAAACTTGCATTGCCTATGACCTATGGTCTGTGGCTGTAGAGATAGTGCATCATACACTCCTTTTTAGTGAACTTGCTGAGTATGCTCGTAATCAACCGTACCTTCTTAACCCTTGCTAGGTTCTAAGCCATTGAAGACGACATCAACATCAATTTCTGCTCAAGAAACCATCATCGACAACTCAAGTTCTTCAATAAAGTCAATGAAGTCAACATATACATCAGCTAAAGTGAAGATAAAGTGTTGGTTTAGATAGGAGTAGATACTCTAGCCATAAAACCTACTTCTGTAGAGCATTGCATTAGTAGCAATGGCAAGCCAAATAGTTTAGATACTAGTCTTAGTTACTAGATAGTTCTGAGTTATTATTTCTGGTTCTTATTTGGAAGAAGTTCTTTCTCTCTCTTTAACCTAGAGTGTTCTCTGGATCTTTTGTAAAGAGTCGAGTTCTAATCTATAGTCATGTCTTGGACCTGTTGTGTTTCTGTTGTACCTCTCTGAGGGATGTAATACTAGTGAACGGTGTTTCATTGGTGTTATGTCAATGACTATAGTGTACTACATCATGCAGTGGTATGCTGGGTCACCGCACATGCAATGACATTGGTGGATCCATATGTGGTTTGTGAGAACAACACACATCCAATGACACTGGTGGATCAATATGTGGTTTGTGAAACAAACACACATGCAATGACTCTGGTGGATCCATATGTGGTTTGTGAAAAGAACGGACATGCAATGACTCTAGTTGTGGTTAATGAAAAGAATAGACATGCAATGACTCTGGTGGATCCATATGTGCTTTGTGAAAAAACACACATGCAATGACTCTAGTTGTGGTTAATGAAAAGAACACTCATGCAATGACACTAGTGGATCCATATGTGGTTTGTCAAAAGAACACAGATTTCAAGACACTGGTGAATCCATATGTGGTTTGTGAAAAGAACAGACATGCAATGAACTCTGGTGGATCCATATGTGGTTTGTGAATAGAACACACATGCAATGACTCTAGTTGTTGTTAATGAAAAGAACACACATGCAATGACACTAGGGGATCCATATGTGGTTAATGAAAAGAACACATATGCAATGACACTAGTGGATCCATATGGAGTTAATGAAAAGAACACACATACAATGACACAGGTGGATCCATATGTGGTTTGTGAAACAAACACACTTGCAATGACACTGGTCGATCCATATGTGGTTTTTGAAAAGAACACACATGAAATGACACTTGTGGATAGATATGTGGTGTATGAAAAGAACATACATGCAATGACTCTAGATTTGGTTAATGAAAAGAACACACATGCAATGACACTAGGGGATCCATATGTAGTTAATGAAAACAACACGCATGCAATGACACTGGTGGATCCATATGGCATTAACGAAAAGAACACACATGCAATGACACTTGTGGATCCATATGTGGTTTGTGGAAAGAACACACATGCAATGACATTGGGTGCTCCATATGTGGTTTATAAAAAGAACACACATGAAATGACACTGGTGGATAGATATGTGGTGTATGAAAAGAACAGACATGCAATGACTCTAGCTTTGGTTAATGAAAAGAACACGCATGCAATCACACTAGGGGATCCATATGTGGTTAATGAAAAGAACACACATGCAATGACACTGGTGGATCCATATGTGTTTTGTGAAAAGAACACAAATGCAATGACTCTGGTGGATCCATATGTGGTTTGTGAAAAGAACACACATGAAATGACTCTAGATATGGTTAATGAAAAAACACACATGTAATGACACTGGTGGATCCATATGTGGTTTGTGAAAAGAACACACATGCAATGACTCTAGTTGTGGTTTATTAAAAGAACCCACATGCAATGACACTGGTGGATCCATGTGGTTTGTGAAAAGAACAGACATGTAATGACTCTAGCTGTGGTTAATGAAAATAACACACATGCAATGACACTGGTGGATCCGTATGTGGTCTATGAAATGAACAGACTTGCAATGACACTAGTTGTGGTTAATTAAAACAATAGACATGCATTGACTCTGGTGGCTCCATATGTGGTTTGTGAAAAGAACACACATGCAATGACTCTAGATGTGGTTAATGAAAAGAACACACATGCAATGAGACTGGTGGATCCATATGTGCTTTATGAAAAGAACAGACATGCAATGACACTAGTTGTGGTTAATGATAAGAACAGACATGCAATGACTCTGGTGGATGCATATGTGGTTGGTGAAAATAACACATATCCAATGACAATGGTGGATCCTTATGTGGTTTGTGAAAAGAACACACATGCAATGACAATTGTGGATCAATATGTGGTTTGTGAATAGAACACAGATCCAATGAAACTAGTGGATCCTTATGTGGTTTGTGAAAAGAACAGACATGCAACGACTCTAACTGTGGTTTGTGAAAAAACAGGCAATACAATGACTCTGGTGGATCCATGTGTGGTTTGTGAAAGAACATACATTCACTGACTCTAGTTGTCGTTCATGAAAAGAACACACATGCAATGACACTTGTCGATCCATAAGTGGTTTGTGAAAATAACACACATCCAACGACTATGGTGGATCCCTATGTGGTTTGTGAAAAGAACACACATGAAATGACTCTCGTGGATCCTTATGTTGTTTGTGAAAAGAACAGACATGCAATGAATCTAGCTATGGTTAATGAAAAGAACAGACATGCAATGACTCGAGTGAATCCATATGTGGTTCATGAAAAGAACACACATGCAATGACACTGGTGGATCCATATGTGGTTTGTGAAAAGAACACACATGCAATGACACTGGTGGATCCATATGTGGTTTGTGAAAATAACACACATGAAATGACACTGGTGGTACATATGTGGTGTATGAAAAGAACAGACATGCAATGACTCTAGCTTTGGTTAATGAAAAGAACACGCATGCAATAACACTAGGGGATCCATATGTGGTTAATGAAAAGAACACACATGCAATGACACTGGTGGATCCATATGGGGTTGATGAAAAGAACACACATGCAATGACACTGGTGGATCCATATGTGGTTTGTGAAAAGAACAAACATGCAATGACATTAGTTGATCCATATGTGGTGTGTGAAAATGACACACATGAAATGACACTGGTGGATAGATATGTGGTGTATGAAAAGAACAGACATGCAATGACTCTAGCTTTGGTTAATGAAAAGAACACGCATGCAATGACACTGGTGGATCCATATGTGTTTTGTGAAAAGAACACACATGCAATGACACTTGTGGATCCATATGTGGTTTGTGAAAAGAACACACGTGAAATGACTCTAGATGTGGTTAATGAAAAAACAGACATGTACTGACACTGGTGGATCCATATGTTGTTTGTGAAAAGAACACACATGCAATGACTCTAGTTGTGGTTTATTAAAAGAACACACATGCAATGACACTGGTGGATCCATGTGGTTTGTGAGAAGAATAGACATGCAATGACTCTAGCAGTGGTTAATGGAAATAAATACATGCAATGACACTGGTGAATTAATATGTGGTTTGTGAAAAGAACAGACATGAAATGACTCTAGTTGTGGTTAATGAAAAGAACACACATGCATTGACACTTGTGGATCCATATCTGGTTTGTGAAAACAACACGCATTAAATGACACTGGCGGATCCATATGTCGTTTTTGAAAAGAACAAACATGCAATGACACTAGTTGTGGTTAATGAAAAGAACAGACATGCAATGACTCTAGTGGATCCATATGTCGTTTGTGAAAAGAACACACATGCAATGACTCTAGCGGTGGTTAATGAAAAGAACACACATGCAATGACACTGGTGGATCCATGTGGTTAGTGAAAAGAACAGACATTTCAATGACACTTGTGGATCAATATGTGGTTTGTGAATAGAACAGGCATGCAATGAACTCTGGTGGATCCATATGTGGTTTGTGAAAAGAACACACATGCAATGACTCTAGTTGTGGTTAATGAAAAGAACACACATGCAATGACACTAGGGGATCCATATGTGGTTAATGAAAAGAACACACATGAAATGACACTAGTGGATCCATATGTGGTTAATGAAAAGAACACACATGCAATGACACTGGTGGATCATATGTGGTTTGTGAAAAGAACACACATGCAACGACACTAGTGGATCGATATGCGGTTTGTGAAAAGAACACACATGAAATGACACTGCTGGATCCATATGTGGTCTGTGAAAAGAACAGAAATGCAATGACTCTAGCTTTGGTTAATGAAAAGAACACACATGCAATGACACTAGGGGATCCATATGTGGTTAATGAAAAGAACAGACATGCAATGACACTGGTGGATCCATATGTGTTTTGCGAAAGAACACATATGCAATGACTCTGGTGGATCCATATGTGGTTTGTGAAAAGAACACACATGAAATGACTCTTGATGTGGTTAATGAAAAAACAGACATGCAATGACACTGGTGGATCCATATGTGGTTTGTGAAAAGAACACACATGCAATGACTCTAGTTGTGGTTTATTAGAAGAACACACATGCAATGACACTGGTGGATCCATGTGGTTTGTGAAAAGAACAGACATGTAATGAAACTAGCTGTGGTTAATGAAAAGAACACACATGCAATGACACTGGTGGATCCATATGTGGTTTGTGAAAAGAACACACATACAATGAACTCTAGTGGATCCATATGTGGTCTATGCAAATAACAGACATGCAATGACTCTGGTGGATCCATATGTTGTTTGTGAAAATAACAGACATGCAATGACACTGGTTTTGGTTAATGAAAAGAAAAGACATGCAATGACTCTAGTGGATCCATATGTGGTTTGTGAATAGAACACACATGCAATGACTCTGGCGGATCCATCTGTGCTTTGTGAGAAGAACACACATGCAATGACACTGGTGGATCCATATGCGGTTAATGAAAAGAACACACTTGCAATGACACTGGTGGGTCCATATGTGATTTGTGAACAGAACAAACATGCAATGACACTGGTGGATCCATATGTGGTTTGTGAAAAGAACACACACGAAATGACACTGGTGGATCCATATGTGGTCTATGAAAGGAACACGCATTCAATGACTCTAGATGTGGTTCATGAAAAGAACACACTTGCAATGACACTAGGGGATCCATATGTGATTTGTGAACAGAACAAACATGCAATGACACTGGTGGATCCATATGTGGTTTGTGAAAAGAACACACACGAAATGACACTGGTGGATCCATATGTGATTTGTGAACAGAACAAACATGCAATGACACTGGTGGATCCATATGTGGTTTGTGAAAAGAACACACACAAAATGACACTGGTGGATCCATATGTGGTCTATGAAAGGAACATGCATTCAATGACTCTAGTTGTGGTTAATGAAAAGAACACACATGCAATGAGACTGGTGGATCCATATGTGGTTTATGAAAAGAACAGACATGCAATGACACTAGTTGTGGTTAATGAAAATAACAGACATGCTATGACTCTAGTGGATGCATATGTGGTTGGTGAAAAGAACACACATCCAATGACAATGGTGGATCCTTATGTGGTTTGTGAAAAGAACACACATGCAATGACAATTGTGGATCAATATGTGGTTTGTGAATAGAACACAGATCCAATGAAACTAGTGGATCCTTATGTGGTTTTTGAAAAGAACAGACATGCAACGACTCTAACTGTGGTTTGTGAAAAAACAGGCAATACAATGACTCTGGTGGATCCATGTGTGGTTTGTGAAAGAACATACATTCACTGACTCTAGTTGTGGTTCATGAAAATAAAACACATGCAATGACACTGGTGGATCAATATGTGGTTTGTGAAAAGAACACACATCAAATTACTCTAGCTATCGATCCATACCTGGTCTATGAAAAGAACACACATGTCCATGTGGCTAATGAAAAAAAAATAGACATGCCATGACTCTATTGGATCCATAAGTGGTCTATGAGAAGAACACACATGCAATGACACTTGTGGATCCATATGTGGTTTGTGAAAATAACACACATCCAACGACTCTGGTGGATCCCTATGTGGTTTGTGAAAAGAACACACATGAAATGACTCTCGTGGATCCTTATGTGGTTTTGAAAAGAACAGACATGCAATGAATCTAGTTGTGGTTAATGAAAAGAATAGACATGCAATGACTCTGGTGAATCCAAATGTGGTTCATGAAAAGAACACACATGCAATGACACTGGTGGATAAATATGTGGTTTGTGAAAAGAACACACATCCAATGACTCTAGCTATGGATCCATATGTGGTCTATGAAAAGAACACACATGCTCATGTGGTTTATGAAAAGAATAGACATTCACTGACTCTGGTGGATCCATATGTGGTTTGTGAAAAGAACACACATGCAATGACACTGGTGGATCCATATGTGGTTTGTAAAAAGAACACACATGAGCAATATTTCAGGGGGCCACCCCACTAAGCTACCCGCAATGAAGTTGGCTGGCTCCGGAACGGACCCAGGGTTTGCGACGACAGCTGTAAACGACTGGGGACCCGAAAATATGACTGGGCTTGTCGATAACGCGAAAACGTGGTGCGATCCAAAACAGTACAGGTGCTCCACGCACAATCTTAAATAAAACAGTAAGCATGGCATAAGTATAGAATAGTAACAAAGCCCCAAACTACGTGGCCCCAAGAAATAGAAATGAATCAAGCTCTGGCTCAGGGGATCCATAAGGCCTCCCGAATGTGGATAGTGCGAATAGTCAAGGAACAGGAATCAAGTACTCGGGGTCCTACAGGACACAAGTGAGCATGAAAAACCAAATAGCAGATATTGCTCACCGATGCCTCTTTCATTAGTTATCCCATTACTACTCAGGTTAAGTTGTTTAGGTACCTCGTTATCCATCAGAAACTCACATACCCTACGCATGCTTTTCTACGACTCACATGGCTCAAACAACTCCTGTAGTAATGGCTCATGGGATGGGGGAACAAGCTTCGGTGGGGTTTAAAAGTAATGACTATGCAGTACTTGGGATTCAATTTAATGCAATCGCGACTCAATGATGCAAGAATAAGATGGAAGCTATAGGTACTATATGTATGCAAGCAAGTGGTAGTGCTAGCCTGGTAGCTTAGTTGAAGCGAGAGATGGATCTGGGTAGAACTCCTGTGATTCCTGATAATTCTCCTGTTGGGCGTCTATTCGAAGAAGAACCAAACAAACAAGGGCCAACATAAATAAAGTGCACAAGCATATGAACAAAATGCGACAAGCAAACAAGCATGCCATGACGAATGATGCACAATTTACATGGAAATAATGTAGCATGGCATGGTGAGGTGTGGGGTACAAGAATAAAGCATTTTATTATTTTTTTAGTCAAGTTTTATTGCCATAAACAGTTCTGATTTTTAATAATGACATGATGCATGCTTCAATTCAGATCATGGACTGCATAGATAGAACAGGCTTGTCGCTGATCGATTTAGACATATTATTTGTCGAATTTGGAGTTGTAGAATTAAAGTTATTAATTTATTAAGAAAAGGGCATTTTATTGGATTTAAACAATTTCGAAAAATTAAAGTGGTCAAACATTATTTTGAATAGCATATTTGAATTCCTCACATTTTTCTGATTCCAAAACATATAATATATGTATTATTTGGATTTATAATTTAAAAGTTATTTAAAAATAGATTTAAATTTGTATTTAAACATTTCTGAATTTGTGTTATTAAACAGATACACGGAAAAGCTTTTTATACTCAGAGATACCTAGCCCAAGACACTGACGGGTGGGGTCGCTGCTGACTGGGCGAAAACAGCGCGCAGGAACTTTTTATACCGTGGCTCAGCCAGCCACAGCCGCTGACAAGCGGGACCGGCGTGCGCGCGGACCCACACGCGGGCGGGCGAACGAGGCACAGCCACATGGCTCGGACAGGGACGGCGGGTTGAGGGTTTTGGAACCTGGGGCCTCTTTGTAAAACGTACACAGCCGCTGACAGGTGGGGTCGGAGGGGAGCGCGGGTTGAGAGAGCCAAAAAGGGATGGGGTTATGTGTAAAGTGACCAACGAACCCACTGTTCCTCTTCTCTACACCTCTGACGAGAGGATGGTGCTCGACACGAACGTGTGGCACGGGGGAGTCAAACCCGCGACCTGGGCGTGCGCGCAGAGGGCCGGAACCAATGCGGTGGGTGGGGGTGTTGACAGGAGGGGGTTAGGCGGCTTGGTGAGGCGTGACGCGGCGCGGAGACACACAGAAGCACTCGCACGCCGGCGCACCGAGAGTGCTCGATGAAACGCACGGCGCGGCCAGGCAACGGATCGGCACGCCGGGGTGTCTGGGAGGGTCAGGCGCTCACCGCGGGGTTGTCGGTGGGGAGGTTCGGCCGGAAACGCAGGGGATCGGCGGTGAAGCTGGCGGCCGGCGAAGCTAGGGTTTCGGGCGGTGCGTCGGATCTGCGGCATGTCTAGGGCTTCTCCTCCTCGCTGTTGTGCACGGGGCGTCGCAGAGGATCGTCACGGTCTTCCCCGACACCTCCACAACCGCGCCCGCCGCCTGATCCAGAGGATGGAGGTGGAAGCCGAGGTGGTGGCTTGTACTGGGGAAGAGCGGTGGTAGGGGAAGAAGGAAGGAAGAAGGGGCGAGGCCCTGGGGATCTGGTGCTGCACACAGGCGAGAGAGAGAAAGGGAGTAGGTAGATATGCACGAGAGGGAGAGGAGATGCCGTGGGGCACGTTGGAGAAAAAGGTGGCTTCGGCCACCTTTGTCCTTCTCCTCCCTCACGTGCCGGGCGTGGCTAGGGCAGGGGTAGGGAGGCCAGGGGCTGCCAGGTGGGTCCAGGGTGAGGCCAAGGAGAGGCAGGCTCGGGTGGCCCTTTGTGGCAGAGAGAGAGAAAAGAGAGGCTCGGGTGTAGCTAGGGTTAGCCTCGGCTAGGGTTTAGGAGGGGCTCGGGTTAGGGTTGGTGTTAGGTTAGAGAGGGGTAGCTAGGCCAGGTTAGGGTGGTGCCTCGGCATGGAGGTAGTTCATGGGGTGGTGGTGTGGTGATGGTTAGGGTAAGGTTGGAGTTAGGGTTTTTAACTAGATCATGCAAGGGTAGAGTAGGGTTTTGTGGTGATCCACCAAGATCAAGTAGAATTGGAAGATGATGGTGAGGTGAGGGTTTTGTGGTTGAGCACAAGGTGATGGTGAGGAAAAACACAAGAGAGAGAGAGAGAGAGAGAGGTGGGGTTTATGGGAAAAAAAATGACCCCACATGATCATGCATGGATGGGGTGATGGATAAAGAGGGATAAGGTTTTATGGTAAAAACAAAAGAATAGAGCCAACATGAATTAACTCTCAAGGAACCAAGCTCCACTCCCAAATCCAAGTAAAACCCAAACAAAATAGAATGGTGATGATTTGCATGGCCCATGCATGGGCATTAAATGCCATGTTTTATCTTGTGAAAACAAAACAATGTTCATGGCATTTATGTACATGCATTCCAAACTATGGAGTAAAGCCAAGCTAAAGGAAAATAGAATTGGATCCATCCCGACTCACATGAGCTAGATTAAATGCCAAAAGAAGGAAAAGCTCATGGGTAATTAGGATGGTGGAATTATAAGGTGGTGACAAAGGAAGGTAGTGGAGTTGAATAAAAGATATGCCCCAACTCAACTTGGGCATCAAGCATTTATCAAGAACCAAATACAATATATCAAGAGCCAAATACAATTACTAATGCATATGAGAGAATACCCAAATGAAAAGGGGTTTTATATGATGCTCAAATGCAAGGTGGCATGATGACCTGAGCATGATATAATTATGATGCAACAATTATAAGTAGGAAGTAGCCATTATATTACTACACCATGTAGCATTACATATGTTAGATAGATGGGATGCTACAACTCTCCCCCACTAAACAGGAATCTCGCCCCGAGATTCTAGGAAGAAGTAGAAGACACGAAGAGGGTAGGATACTTGGCACGGAGCTCATCCTCGCGTTCCCAACTGGCTTCATCAACGGAATGGTGCGAACACTGCACCTTGCAGAACTTGATGGACTTGTTGCGAGTCCTTCTTTCTGCGACTTCTAGAATTTTTATGGAGTGTTCTTGATAAGACATGTCTTCTTGGAGATTGATGACGGTCCTGCCAGGATCCTTGAAGCACTTCTTGAGTTGAGAGATATGGAAAACATCATGGACCTTGAGTTTTTCAGGGAGCTCAAGAGCGTAAGCAACTTCTCCTCTTCTTCCACGAATTTTGAAAGGACCGATGTATCTAGGAGCCAGCTTTCCTTTGATACCAAAGCGGTGCGTGCCTCTCATGGGAGTGACACGAAGGTAAACGAGATCACCAGGGACATACTCCATGTCCGTGTGCTTTCTATCATAATTGCTCTTCTGGTGACTTTGAGCAATCTTCAGGTTTTCAAGAATGATATGAACCTTCTCCTCCGCTTGGGTTACAATGTCGGGGCCAAACAATGTTCTTTCTCCTGCGCCCGACCAACCAATCGGAGTTCTGCATTTGCGACCATAGAGAACCTCAAATGGTGCCATCTTTAGACTCTTCTGTAAGTTGTTGTTGTAAGAGAATTCAGCATAAGGAAGGCATTCTTCCCACTTCATGCCGAAAGAGATAACGCAAGCACGGCGCATATCTTCCAGAATCTGATTGATCCTTTCAACTTGTCCTTGCGACTGAGGATGGTAAGCTGTGCTGAAGTTCAATTTTGTTCCCAAAGCATTTTGGAAACTTCCCCAGAACTTGGAAGTGAAGATGCTTCCCCGGTCTGAACTAATCACAAGAGGAACCCCATACAAAGAGACAATTCTGTTGATATAGAGCTCAGCCAACTGAATTGCAGAAATTATTTCCTTCATAGGAAAGAAGTGAGCCACTTTAGAAAGACTGTCGATGACAACAAAGATTGCATTGTTTCCCTTCTGCGACCTTGGAAAACCAGTTATGAAGTCCATCTCTACTTTCTCCCATTTCCATTCCGGAGGCTTCAATGGCTGTAGAAGACCAGAAGGTTTCTGATGGACAGCTTTAACTCTGCGGCAGACATCACATTCCGAGACATACTTGGCACAATATCGTTTCAACCCAGGCCACCAATATTGTGTTTTCAAGTCCATGTACATCTTAGTGCTGCCAGGGTGGATAGAAAGAACAGAATCATGCGCCTCCTTGAGAACTTGCTCTCTTAAACCCGGGTAGTTCGGAACAAACATCCGGTGTTCAAAGAAAAGAGTGCCTTGGTCATCGACGTGGAAGGACTCATACTTCGGAAGCTGAATGTTGGAGATGATATTTTTAGTGTAAGGGTCACCAAGTTAAATGGAGCGAACTTTTTCTTCCAAGAGTGGGGTTGCCAGAAGGTTCAGAAGGTACCCTTGATCCACAATTTCGAGGTTGAGCTTGCGGAATTCCTCGCACAAGAGAGGCTGTTGTTCTTCCACCATGAGGTTGTTGACATAAGCTTTTCGGCTAAGAGCATCGGCCATGACATTAGCTTTGCCAGGAGTGTAGTTGATGGTCAAATCAAAATCATTAATTGCTTCAATCCACCTTCTCTGACGAAGTTGAGATCAGGTTGTGTGAAGATATACTTCAGACTCTTGTGATCAGAAAAGATCTCACAACGGTTGCCAAGCAAGTAAAGCCTCCATACTTTCAAAGCAAAGACAACTGCTGCGAGTTCGAGGTCATGTGTAGGATAGTTGATCTCATGTATCTTCAACTGTCGAGAGGCATAAGCAACAACTTGTTTTTCTTGCATAAGGACCGCACCCAATCCTTGCAATGAGGTGTCACAGAATATCTAGAAAGGCTTTGATGTATCTGGAGGAATCAAGACTGGTGTGGAAGTGAGCTTCTCTTTGAGTGTTTCAAAGCTTGCTTGACATGCAGGAGTCCAAAGGTATTTCTTGCCTTTCTTGAGGAGATCGGTAAGAGGCTTCGCAATCTTCGAGAAGTTCTGAACGAAGCGACGACAGTAACTAGCCAAGCCAAGGAAACTTTGGACTTCCTTGACATTTTTGGGTGGAAGCCAGTCAACAATTGTCTTAATAGTTTCTGGGTTATCGGCAATGCCCTTGGCAGAGATGACGTGACCAAGATAGGTGACTTGAGGCAGCCAAAACTCACACTTGGAGAACTTTGCATACAGGCGGTTCTCACGAAGCTTGTTTAGGACACACCGAAGGTGTTCTTCATGTTCTTCCTTTGACTTAGAATAGACTAGAATGTCATCCAGATAAACCACAACGAACTTATCAAGATACTCCATGAAAACCGAGTTCATAAGCCTCGAGAAGGTGGCAGGTGCGTTGGTGAGACCGAAAGACATGACCGTGTACTCATACAGGCCATAGCGGGTGGTGAAAGCTGTTTTAGGAACATCTTCCTTGCGAATCTGGATTTGATGATATCCACTACTCAAATCGATCTTAGAGAATACCACAGCTCCAGCTAGCTAATCGAAGAGATCATTAATCTGCGGAAGGGGATATTTATTCTTGATTGTTTTAGCATTGAGAGCCCGATAGTCAACACAAAGTCTATCAGTCTTGTCTCGCTTCTTCACAAAGATGGTTGGGCTACCTCAAGAAGAAGTACTGTGCTGAATGAAACCCAACTTCTCTTGTTCATCAAGCTGACGTTTGAGTTCAGGCAACTCAGCAGGACCCATTTTATAAGGCCGCTTGGAGATAGGAGCGGTACCAGGTTCAAGCTCAATCACAAACTCGACCTCACGATCCGGAGGCATACCTGGTAACTCTTCAGGAAAGACATCTGGGAACTCACAGACCACCGGAACACTCTGAATAGCTTCCATAGCACCATCGTTCAAAGCCGCCAAAGAGAAAAGCTGAATTGCAGGAGTCAGACTTGGAGAATAGACTATATGGCCTTCAGGAATTTTCAGAGAAACCGAGCGTTCAGCACAATCAATCACAGCTGCATTTGCTATTAACCAATCCATGCCCAAGATAACATCAATGTCAGAATTGCCCAGAATAATTAAGGAAGCCGGGAATGAAGAACCACCAATCTCAATTTGATTACTATGGCTGATTTTAGAAGATCCATTGTTGCTCCAGGAGAAAGGACCATTAATCGCTTAGGGAGAGGATCCATAGATAACCCATTCTCATCAGCAAAATTTGTAGAGATAAAAGAATGCGATGCACCAGAATCAAACAAAACTCGTGCAGGGACTGAGTTAACAGGAAGCATACCCATCACAACTCCAGATGCATGCTCAGCTTGAGCGACGTTGACACAGTTGGCACGAGCAACCGTAGACCCAGGCTTGGTGTTGATGTTGAGAGCCCGAGGTGGAGGTGCACGAACCATAGAAGAACTTGCCGCAGGTCTTGGAGGTGGTGGAGGAAGAGCTTTGTTGTTCATTGGACAATTCCAGTGTTGATGCCCAGTGTTTCCACAGGTGTAACAGGCACCAGGTGGACGTGGAGCAGCGTAGCCAGGGACTCCACCAGGCGCTCCAGGGTAGTTGTGGTTGTAGCCCCTAGGAGCTGCAGTGAAGGAGTTTGGTGGCCTTGCCGCGTAGCTTGACGGTCTTGGTGGAGCCGGGAGCGACGGTGGGGTGTTAGGAACCCAGACACGGCGCTCAGCAGGAGCTATCGTAGCTGAAGAGCTTGCTGCATCGCGGTGGTGTTTCTTGGACTCCTCAAACACTTGCCTACTTGCTTCTTCCTACAGAGCTGTATGTTGGAGTTCTAGAAAAGATCCCGGCCTTGCATGAGTGATTGCATATTTGATTGATGCATTGAGCCCTTGCCTGATCCTCTTTTGCTTCATCTTGTCATCAGAGATCTCATCGCCACCATACCGAGAAAGGTTCATGAAGTTTCTGATATAGGTATTGACATTGTCATTGCCCTACTTGAGGTTGAGAAACACTTCCTTCATCATTTCCATGAAAATCTCTAACAGATATTGCTCTTTGAAAGCCGCAGTGAATTGCTCCCAAGTAGGCTGAAAACCAGAGTGGTCTGCCTTGAGGTAATTTTCCCACCATAGAGTTGCATCTCCCTTCAGAAGGTGTGTGGCACACTTTACCCATTCTTGCTCAGGAACATCCGCAGTCATCAGCAACCTTGACATTTCACGTAGCCAATCATCCGCATCAAGTGGCTGATCAGACACCTCAAATTGGCGTGGGTTGAACTTCAGAAAACTCTTGATGTCTCCTCGCGTGGGAGGTGGAGGTAGCGGAACAAACTCATTCCTCCTCACGCTTTCTTCGAAGCGCTGCTGGTTCTGCTGTATTGTTCCCAAGGCAATAGCAATACTTGCCAACGCAGCCCCTCGTTCAGGTGGTATGTCCTCCTCAGAACGGCGTGGTGGTGCCATCCTGTGATTGATATAAAACTCAAGTGAGTACCATAATGGAGAATAATAATAATCCAAAATAGTACCAAAATGGAATTAACCAAGATTAAAGGATACAAATTACTAAGATGATATTAAAATATCAACACAGTTCAAAGCACCTAGAAGATATTAAGCATATCGCACACGACTGAACAAGGAGTGTGGTACACAAAGCTATCAAAGAAAAAATTTCCGCATATTCCGGCATTAAAATACCACTATATGCGCAAAACCACTTGACGAATCAAGATTAGTAACTCTACCAATTCAATATACAAGACCAATGATAAAAGTAGTGGTATGGTCGCGACTCCATCCCGCACTCAAATCATTACTCCACACATGAATAAGTAAAACACATATCCCAACTCTCTTCCTTTTTAAGATGGACCTAAAGAATAGCAACTACGGAAAACAAACACCCCAAACAAGATAGCGTTGGATAACAAAGAGTAAGACAGATCGCATCGGTATACTACAAATCAGATAGATCACGTCGGTTTACAAAGGCCTGTCGGTATGGAATGTACCAACAGTTGATAACCAAAAGGCAGATATTGATAACATTTGGATGCAACAGATAGACAAGGAATTCACACACACACACACACACACACAACCTATGGTACTACGGAACCCAGAACACGTGAATCCTAGTTTGAATCTTAGAAGAGGATTGAAAACATTACACTTCCTTACCAGAAAAGGGTGGGTGGGTGGGTAAGAAGAAAAATGGAAGGAGTCCTACTCTCACGTTTTGTTTTTCCCTAGTATACATAGCTATCAAAAATATTTGCTAGACTGACAACGACCATTTGGCTGAGACCCTGAAGGGCGGGATGGCTCTGATACCAATTGTAACTAACTCGGTGAATTACGCTCTTAGTTGCATGCCTGGATGAACGAAAGTGGTTAAAATAGTACGGTGGGGCCCAGGGGCCACTCACAAGTAGACCTTTCGGCCGTCCTAACCACTTTCAGAACATCGGGACAAGAACGAGCGGCGTAATCGGCAGGCGAAGGGATCAACTACATACACAAGTGAGTATGTATGCAAGCCACATACAATAGTTCTCAGAGCCATTCCATCTAATAGAAATAGAAATATTGCAACGCCATACGGCAAGATCCAAATATCCTAGATAGAGATAATAGTTTAGGATAGCTCCTCATACATCAAACATCAGAGTATCAGGCGGAAGCGGAAAACAAGATCCGAGTACGGATAAGAAGCAAATTGGCATAAGATGCCACAGAAATAAACACATCCCGCCCACAGATCTCCCGGATCCCCGTTCCCGGAATCTCTACACCAAGTGATCGTTGCCAACATCATCCGTCTCCTCCACCCAGTATCCATCTTGCGAGTACACCTGTTCATCTGAATCAAACAATTTATCGTGTGAGACCCTAGGGGTACTCAGCAAGTCTTTATGCCTCTAAAGGGGACATAAACCTGGGGTGACGCAATTGCAGCAAAATATAATAACTAACAAGTCTATAGATACTCGCTAACCATCCGCCTAACCAATGATAGACGGATGTCCGTTAATTAGTAACAACAGTTGTAACAGTAAAATTAACAGATCCATCCTCCTTCTCGCTTACCAACGAGAAAGCGGACGAACAACCCATCTGTTGGCAGTTTTATTAACCATTCCATGAGTATTGCACTATTACCTAGTCAGGTACTTAGTCAAATTAAAAGCGGTACTTTAGTTATACTTGTCTATGATCGAGAAACTGTGCTCCAAGTCGTCCATAACCGCGGACACGGCTTTCAGAAAGATTTACCCTGTAGGGGTGCACAAATAGCAACACACACTCGATCAACCTCGGAAAAACCGACTCAAAACCCAACGAGGCATTCACGACAAAGCGATCACAGGATTCAGCAATATTTCAGGGGGCCACCCCACTAAGCTACCCGCAACGAAGTTGGCCGGCTCCGGAACGGACCCATGGTTTGCGACGACGGTTGTAAACGACTCGGGACCCGAAAATATGACTGGACTTGTCGATATCGCGAAAACATGGCGCGATCCAAAACAGTGCAGGTGCTCCACGCACAATCTTAAATAAAACAGTAAGCATGACATAAGTATGGCCCCAAGAAAAAGAAATGAATCAAGCTCTGGCTCAGGGGGATCCATAAGGTCTCCCGGATGTGGATAGTGCGAATAGTCAAGGAACAGGAATCAAGTACTCGGGGTCCTACGGGACACAAGTGAGCATGAAAAACCAAATAGCAGATATTACTCACCGATGCCTCTTTCATTAGTTATCCCATTACTACTCAGGTTAAGTTGTTTAGGTACCTCGTTATCCATCAGACAATCACATACCCTACGCATGCTTTTCTACGACTCGCATGGCTCAAACAACTCTTGTAGTAATGGCTCATGGGATTGAGGAAAAGGCTCGGTGGGGTTTAAAAGTAAAGGCTATGCAGTACTTGGGATTCAATTTAATGCAATCACGACTCAATGATGCAAGAATAAGATAGAGGCAATAGGTACTATATGTATGCAAGCATGTGGTAGTGCTTGCCTGGTAGCTCCGTTGAAGCGAGAGATGGATCTGGGTAGAACTCCTGTGATTCCTGATAATTCTCCTGTTGGGCGTCTATTCGAAGAAGAACCAAACAAACAAGGGCCAACATAAATAAAGTGCACAAGCATATGAACAAAATGCGACAAGCAAACAAGCATGCCATGATGAATGATGCACAATTTACATGGCAATAATGTAGCATGGCATGGTGAGGTGTGGGGTACTAGAATAAAGTATTTTATTATTTATTTAGTCAAGTTTTATTGCCATAAACAGTTCTGATTTTTAATAATGACATGATGCATGCTTGAATTCAGATCATGGACTGCATAGATAGAACGGGCTCGTCGCGCTGATCGATTTAGACATATTATTTGTCAAATTTGGAGTTGTAGAATTAAAGTTATTAATTTATTAAGAAAAGGGCATTTTATTGGATTTAAACAATTTCGAAAAATTAAAGTGGTCAAACATTATTTTGAATAGCATATTTAAATTACTCACATTTTTCTTATTTCAAAACATATATTATATGTATTATTTGGATTTATAATTTAAAAGTTATTTAAAAACAGATTTAAATTTGTATTTAAACATTTCTGAATTTGTGTTATTAAACAGATACACGGAAAAGCTTTTTATACTCAGAGATACCTAGCCCAAGACACTGACGGGTGGGGTCGCTGCTGACTGGGCGAAAACAGCGCGCATGAACTTTTTATACCGTGGCTCAGCCAGCCACAGCCGCTGAGAAGCGGGACCGGCGTGCGCGCGGACCCACATGTGGGCGGGCGAACGAGGCACAGCCACGTGGCTCGGACAGGGACGGCGGGTTGAGGGTTTTGGAACCTAGGGTGCCTCTTTGTAAAACGTACACAGGTGCTGATAGGTGGGGTCGGAGGGGAGCGCGGGTTGAGAGAGCCAAAAAGGGATGGGGTTATGTGTAAAGTGACCAACGAACCCACTGTTCCTCTTCTCTGCACCTCTGACGAGAGGATGGTGCTCAACACGAACGCGCGACGCGGGGGAGTCGAACCCGTGACCTGGGCATGCGCGCAGAGGGCCGGAACCAATGCGGTGGGGTGGGGGTGTTGACAGGAGGGGGTTAGGCGGCTAGGTGAGGCGTGACGCGGCGCGGAGACACACAGAAGCACTCGCACGCCGGTGCACCGAGAGTGCTCGATGAAACGCACGGCGCGGCCAGGCAACGGATCGGCACGCGGGGGTGTCTGGGAGGGTCAGGCGCTCACCGCGGGGTTGTCGGTGGGGAGGTTCGGCCGGAAACGCAGGGAATCGGCGGTGACACTGGCGGCCGGCGAAGCTAGGGTTTTGGGCGGTGCGTTAGATCTGCGGCAGGTTCCGGGCTTCTCCTCCTCGCTGCTGTGCACGGGGCGTCGCAGAGGATCGTCACGGTCTTCCCTGACACCTCCACACCCGCCCCCGCCGCCTGATCTAGAGGATGGAGGTGGAAGCCGAGGTGGTGGCCGGAGCTGGAGAAGAGCGGTGGCAGGGGAATAAGGAAGGAAGAAGGGGCGAGGCCCTGGGGATCTGGTGCTGCACAAAAGCGAGAGAGAGAGAGGGAGTAGGTAGATATGCACGAGAGGGAGAGGAGATGCCGTGGGGCACGTTGGAGAAAAAGGTGGCTTCGGCCACCTTTGTCCTTCTCCTCCCTCACGTGCTGGGCGTGGCAAGGGCAAGGGTAGGGAGGCTAGGGGCTGCTAGGTGGGTCTAGGGTGAGGCCAAGGAGAGGCAGGCTCGGGTGGCCCTTTGTGGCAGAGAGAGAGAGAAAAGAGAGGCTCGGGTGTAGCTAGGGTTAGCCTCGGCTAGGGTTTAGGAGGGGCTCGGGTTAGGGTTGGTGTTAGGTTAGAGAGGGGTAGCTAGGCCAGGTTAGGGTGGTGCCTCAGCATGGAGGTAGTTCACGGGGTGGTGGTGTGGTGATGGTTAGGGTAAGGTTGGAGTTAGGGTTTTTAACTAGATCATGCAAGGGTAGAGTAGGGTTTTGTGGTGATCCACCAAGATCAAGTAGAATTGGAAGATGATAGTGAGGTGAGGGTTTTGTGGTTGAGCACAAGGTGATGGTGAGGAAAAACACAAGAGAGAGAGAGAGGTGGGGTTTATGGGAAAAAAATGACCCCACATGATCATGCATGGATGGGGTGATGGATAAAGAGGGATAAGGTTTTATGATAAAACAAAAGAATAGAGCCAACATGAATTAATTCTCAAGGAACCAAGCTCCACTCCCAAATCCAAGTAAAACCCAAACAAAATAGAATGGTGATGATTTGCATGGCCCATGCATGGGCATTAAATGCCATGTTTTATCTTGTGAAAACAAAACAATGTTCATGGCATTTATGCACATGCATTCCAAACTATGGAGTAAAGACAAGCTAAAGGAAAATAGAATTGGATCCATCCCGACTCACATGAGCTAGATTAAATGCCAAAATAAGTAAAAGCTCATGGGTAATTAGGATGGTGGAATTATAAGGTGGTGACAAAGGAAGGTAGTGGAGTTGAATAATAGATATGCCCCAACTCAACTTGGGCATCAAGCATTTATCAAGAACCAAATACAATATATCAAGAGCCAAATACAATTACTAATGCATATCAGAGAAGACCCAAATGAAAAGGGGTTTTATATGATGCTCAAATGCAAGGTGGCATGATGACCTGAGCATGATATAATTATGATGCAACAATTATAAGTAGGAAGTAGCCATTATATTACTAGACCATGTAGCATTACATATGTTAGACAGATGGGATGCTACAACTATAGAGCACCTCTCCGCATACCCACTCTCACTCTCCTCACGCATCCCTCTCCATTGTCCCACCAGCTTCTGCAAAATCCTGAGAAAACCCCATCCGCGCTAGCGATGGCGGAGGAGGATACAGTGGCCATCGTCGCCTCCAAGGCCGCTGGCGAGGAGGCCCCCGTCTCCGTCCCACTCCCCCTCGACGCGTTGAAAGCAGCCGTCGTCCCCGTCCAGGCCCTCGTCGAGGCATCGATGGTAGCCGCCATTCCTGTCCAGGCCCTCGTCCCTGCTATCGACGTAGCCGCCAGCGAGGAGGCCCCTGCCGGTCACGAGCAGATCCAGCTCTTATGGGACCCCTATGATCCAGAGGAGTACATCGCTCCGGTGAACCCCTACGACACCGGCATCGACGACCCATGGTCAGAGGTAACTAGGGTTTGCCCCCCTTCCCGGTTCTTCTCATGTTCAAATCGTTGCATGCCAGATCTTGGTTTATTAGGATTCGCTTGTTTTGCATTTCAATTGCTCGATCTTCTTACATCATCTAATCCTCCCTTTTCCTTTTCTTCCAATAGGTTTACGGCAACGATGTCTGCAGCGATGACGAGTCCAGGCACACCAAGACTTGTCAGGTGCTGAGGAGGCTGCAGGCCGGCCAGTACGATGCCTTCTTTGCTGGCGGCGTCTACAATTGCCCCTTCTACAGGACGAGACTCGCTGACACCGACTTCAACTGCGTCGTGATGCATGCAGAGGGCTCGAGCTCCGGCACCCCCAAAGTCGGCTAGACCATGAACGTCAATGCCTACATTGCTGAACACCAGGCTCTCAGCATTCACCACCGAAACCTCCAGCGAGTGGTCATCGAAGAGGTTCGCATGCCTCCGATCAAGCCCAAGACCCCCCAAGATCAAGGGACTGGGCAGCAAGAAGTGGAGGAAGCACCAGAGGGAGGTGGCAGAGGCGCAGGCACATGCAAGGAGGGGTTGAACATGTCTACTGCGGTTGCTGCTAAGAAGCTTCTTTTTATATTCTATATTTTGCGTGTATCCTATTTCTGCATGCAAGGAAGGGGTTGAATGTATCGAACCTCGTTAAGCAACCTACTTTCTATCGCTATATCCTATTTAGCTGCACAACTATATCTACATTTGTTTTGTTTTCTGAATGAATGTATTCTGCCTGGTGTGATTTGCTGCTCTAGATTTGCTACCAGATCGGAGGCAAAAAGAGGTCCAAAAGGGAACGAATGATCGAAGAGAGAAGCTGCTCTAGATTTCCTACCAATTTTGGCAAAATTAAACATATTTGTTTAGCGAGAGAGGAAAAAGGTACTCTTTCAAACTGTCAGTTTACGAGCTACCATCTTGACAAGCTATCAGACACATACAGAAACATAACACAAAGAAGTAAAATTTATTTTGCTACTCTCACTTGAGGCGTTAGCCATATTGACAAGCTAACCGAGTTTCACAAAACAGAAACAAAACACAAAGGAGTAAAATTTAATTCACTTCTCATCAGACCACTTGAGGCGCTTCCCATTGTTCCTAGGCAACCAACTGCCATCATTCCAGGTGGATCTTACATTATTGGCCCTCCACAGCTCACGAAATGCAAGTTCGTCCCACCTGGGATCTAACTTGGCTTCCATATCTTCAGCATCTTGCGGCACAATTAGCAGTACATCATATGCCTGATTGTTGCCGCTAAAAGATGTTGCCTCTCTATTTGTTGTTTCAGCTGCAGCCTCTCTGTCAGCTTCTTCTGCAGCTTCTCTGTTAGCTGCTTCAGATGTAGCCATTTTCTTTGCATATGCAGCTACAAACTCAGCTATTCTGCATTTTCTACAAAGGGCTCCCCTAAGCTCATCTTCCCTCTTGCAAATAGGGCAAAATAGGAAGTAACGTAGAAAGAAATGGATCTTTTTGTACAGCTGGTAGGTCACGTAAGAATCTATGGCTACATACTTCAGGTTTATATCAGACAACGGCCACTCCTCCCAGAAATCATGGCTATCAGTAGGGAAATCTGCATTTATTCTGTCGTACGACTCATCGAGGATTCTAGTTGCGAGTGTAGCCATTCCATCCTTCCTCGAGCCCCCTATGATCTTGGCAAGACTCTAAATATCGATCCAGTTGTGCACAGAAATTCTAATTCCCTCTTGATGAAATTTCAAAAAATCAGTTATATTATCGACAGTGCAGAATACAATTCTTTTTTCTATAAGGAACTGGCATAGCGCCGAACAATTCCTGTCAGTCCTGAAAGTATGTAGTTTGTCATCACCAAAATTTGTAACTACAAATATTTTGTCAATGCAAGATCATCATCTGAATATAATTTTTTTTAGTAAATGCAAGATCAAGACTCTCAACATTGGCTTATCATAATTTATTTGGTCCGAAATAAAATTCATTAGTTGCAAGATGAGAAAATGGATAAAGAACAAGAGGAGAAAACCCTAAAAGCGGTAAACTACGGAGAGTAGGTCTACAAACCGGGAGAAGTGGTAGACGAGGATGTGTTTCCTCATGGCCAGTTGAACAACGGCGACTTCATTCTGTTCATATGGGTTTTTCGGGGTGTACTCGAGGGCCAATCCCACAAATTTGTCCTCGTCTTTCTCAAGCCAACCCTCGTACATCCTCAAGACTCGCACCATTGTCTCCTCCTCGTTGGTGTAGACGATGTCTATCTTCTTATTATCATTGGTAGTGAAGCTTGTCTCTAGAGTGCGGTGACCTTCCATGGCGGCAAGGAGAAGACGGGAAGAAGACAGATGATAGAAAGAAGAAGAGTGGTTTCTACGAGACAGGAGAACGGTGGAACCGTCAATGCGTTTCTAAGGTAGTGGTTAACGACGGGGATGAGAGTCCAATGGAGAGACACGTGGCGGTGGCCGTTCTAGCTTCTGAGTAAACAAAACATAATTATAACGATGATATATGTGCCATATTTTGTCACGTCAATACACTGGGACGGTCGTGTTGTCCTATCCACTGCGCCAGCGCTGCAAGCCTACGTGACAGCCACCACGCCTAAGCGACGGGAGCGACATAACAGCAAAAACTGACAGGGGGCCCAACTTGACGGTCGTTAGCCTGATATTTTGTATTGAAACGTAAAGTTAAATTCGTGCCAAAAAAGACCCTCTGAGTATTTGACACGCCAACTGTGGTCATCGCGGCTGATTACAGGGAATTTGGGTACCGAGTTGCCTGGACGCCTCAACTTTCGGGCCACAAAATGATATTCTCTATTTGAAGACATTCACCTGAAGAGGACACAACATAATCGCCCAAGTCGTAGTCATTAGCCTTAGTCATAAACTCTAGATTCATCTATTCTTGTTGGGTACTGTTATAAGACCGTCGGGATCATTTTGTAGTAGACACATTGTACGATCCATTGATCATCTTATGAATAAAGTCTAAGGGAATCCTCCCTGTTATACACCTACATTTTTCTGCTGACCCGAGCTGATTGCCGAACAAATAAAACTCTCTTTAGATCTTCGAAACTGAGACTGCCGTGGGATCGTGAAAACAATCCTCTGTCAACGACCTTTGAGCACACGAGCGTATAGAGAAGTAGGAGATCTCAATCTATTAGGAAGAAATGATAGTAGCTAGTTGTGTTTTATAGGCTTTCTCATATTGAGTCGGAAGAGTTTAGGTAAGGCTTTCAAGAGAAACTCTCGGCGGGAGAATCGAGTCTATTCAGGAAGAATTACAGCAATTTTTCAATCCTAACAAAGTAATTCCGGAGGAATCTAATGAACAACAACGGTTACTTAGGATCAACTTCACTAAGTAGGGGCTAAGCTTGGCAACCAAACATTGCTTGACTGAAGGTAACAAAGTTTCGGAAACCTAAACCTCCAAGAGATTTGGACGCTGAAATCCACCACCAATGCATAACTTTCCTATCATATTTTCTGCCCCACCATTCATCCGCTACGGATTGTCTCATCGCGTCACAATTTGCAGCACGAATGTGGCTTATTAGTTATATTGATTAGGACCGGTAGTGTTTTTGTTGGCCTATCAGTCTATCACAGTTTTTGATTAGGCTTAATTTTTTACTCCCTTCGATCATATTAAGTGTCACTGAATTGAATGTATCTAGACATGTTTTAGGGATAGATACATTCAACTCAATGACACTTAATATGAATCAGAGAGTACTATAAATTGACGATGAAAGTGGGCTACATGCATCGATCAGTATAGAGACTGGAGGTAACGAAATCTTCCAACGTATGAAAAGATAAATTATTAACGTATGTCGAGATCACAGCCCAACTATGGATATTTTCCAAGTTCTAACTCACACATTTCGTTAATACTCCCTCTAATGCATATTAATGTTCTCAGATTTGTCTAGATTCGAATGTATGTTGTTAAGTTTTAGTGCTAAATACATTTAAATCTAGACAAATCTTAAAAACATTAATTTAGATCGGAAGGAGTATCATATTTCTAGATATTTTTGTACTCATGACACGAATAGTTACCCTAATATCTTCCTCGGAAAAAAATTGAATGCAGAAATTTTATGCTGGATTCAGGTCTTGAATGACAGATGAAGTATACAAATGCAGTAGTACCGGTACAAAGTGCCACCTGCTTCAAGCGATAACCAACCCAATTTCTGTTGCTACGTCTTTGAAAAATAGAACACATGTCTTGACTCTAGACTTAATTGTATGTACTCCCTCCGGTCATATTAGTTGACTAAGATTTGTCTAGATATGAATGTATCAAGATAAGTTTTAGCACTAGATACATCTGTATTTAGATAAATTCGAGTCAACTAATATGGGTAGGAGGGAGTACTACATTCTTCTTGCCGAAAATCACTCACAAGTCACAAAGTTCATACCCACATGCTCTGCTGTCTCACCAGCATTCATTGTGCAGTTCCCATCTTGACATTCCTGTACAACTGATCAACCCGATCCTGCAGCATAATTTTGCTCTTTCTATGAAGAAAAACTACTCAAATAATTGACACGAACATAATGGAAGTATGTTCTATCTAACCTTGTAATATTTAAGCAGCTGGGGCCTCTTGAGCTTAATGGCACTGGCTCCAGGTGAATTGCCTTCAGCATCTCAAATCCTCTTAACTGCATGTCACAATATTGATGATGAAGTTCTTGGGCTTACCAGTTGCGTCTTTATGATGAAATTGTGTACATATCATAGCTTGTTAAACTTTATTTGCGTATCTATGACGTACCCCGAGTTTCTTGCCGGTTTTGTTCAGCTCATCCTGGATGTATCTCTTCGCCTTCGGGTCATTGCACACCTCGGCAAAGTCACCAGGCTTGCCGTTAAGTGCAGCCCAGTCCTCAATAGCCTTGGTCTCAGGGACAACCACAGCAACCATGACTCAAAGCTATTCCCATCGACCCAAACCCGGTTCAAAGAGGATCCTCTAGGTAAGTTGATTCTGAACCATGTACTGAAATTTTATTTATTTATTTATTCTATTTCGGCTATCGTACTGATGCAACGAGTGGAGACTGGACGTATGCGCTTTCCACGACCTCCACTGCTACATACTCCCCTTGGGACAGCTTAAAGATGTTCTTCTTTCTGTCGACGATCTTCATTGTACCATCTGGTTGCCACTCTCCGATATCGCCTTCATACATATGTTGGTTTCAAATGCTGATAAGGACCATCTTCACTAATGCTATAGTATATGGTAAGCCTAGAAATGGTGGGGGAAAAGCTGCACCTGTATGGAACCAACAATCTGAGAACACTTCCTCAGTGAGGTCAAGGCACTTGTAGTACCCGAAGAATATGGTGTGTGTAGCATCCCACCTGTCTAACATCTGTAATGCTACATGGTCTACTAATAAAATGCTACTTCCTACAAATAATTGTTGCATCATAATTATATCATGCTCATGTCATCATGCCACCTTGCATTTGAGCATCATGTAAAACCCTTTTTCTTTTGGATCTTGTCTCATATGCATTTGTCAATTGTATTTGGTTCTTAATAAATTGTATTTGGTTCTTGATAAATGTTTGGTGCCCAAGTTGAGTTGGGGGCATATCTTTTATTTAACTCCATCACCTTTTTCTATCACCACCCCATAATTCCACCATCCAACTATATGTGAGCATTGCATTTCTATTTGTTATTTAAGTCTAGCTCATGTGTGTTTGGATGGATCCACTTCTATTTCTACATGCTTCCATATATAATGAATGTTGTTTTCACAATATCAAATATGTGGAGCCACATGGCCACATTTGCATGCTATGTGGGTAGAATACATTCTCAAGCATCCATAGGGGTTGAATTTTAAATGTGAGCATGTTTTAATACATATATATATGAGGCTATATGTTCATCTAGTAGAACACACACACTAGCTTCGCCAATTTATTTTTTCATGCATGCTTATACTCCATCTATTCCATATGGGAAGGCAAGCTCCATAATTATTTTTGTAAGGCCCTTCTTCAAATTTTGAAGCACATTCGAATAAGTGACCATGTTATATTATAGTTGTTTTCACAACTAGTAGTGGGCTTTTATTAAACATGCATGGGCCATGCAAGTTTGCACCATCTCCCTTCTATTGTGATTTCTTTTCAATTCGTGAGAAGCTTGTTGTTTTAAATCCACTCAAGTTTGATCAAATTCAATTGCAATCACAATAAATCATCTACTTTTCCCATCTATGCTCTATTTGGGATATATTTGTTTTTCTTATTTTTGTTTTCGGAGCTTGGTTAAAAGCTTGCTTCAAATCAAACAAAACAAGAGAAATAATGGAAACCTAAACTACCATCTGCTGAACCTAAACCGAAGCTAAGCTAAACAGCTACACCTCACCACTTAGCTAGCTCAATTCCTCCCAGGTGCACTCGGTGCAGCCTCAACCTAGACCAGACCCGACGCACCCTCTCTGATCCAACCCTGCCCCTTGCTGTGGGCGATCAGGTCGATCGAGAGCAGCAGAGGAGCCTCGCCAATGCAGCATTGATGTACCCTCTCTCCCTGCACCCTGGGCTCGAGCCTACCTAACCACGATAGCCCGTTCCTGTTTTTCTTCCACCCCGCCTTCTGCACGTGAACGCTGCCGAGCCTCCCATGCCACCCCATGTGCCTCCAGCTCCTCTTCCTTATCACCCCACCTAGCCAGTAACCCTAGATCGAGATCCAACTCGCCCAGATTCCCTCTCCTTCCCCCTCCATCGATCAACCACCATGGCAAGGCCATGCCCAAAACCCTAAGCCCAGCCCTGTCTACCACCTTTCCTCGTCGACCTGGTGTGTTGTAGCACGCCCAGGTCTACCAGGACCTCCCTCTGCCTCCTCTGCGTTACCCTGTACCGGCCGCGCCTCGCCGGAACTCGCCGTAGCTCGCCGGACACGCCGCAGCCGCCGGGAACTGAAGCTCGCAGTACCCTTGCTTCCACTCTGACCCGCTCCACCTCTCGCTCCAGCGACGTCACTAGCGACCCCCTGGTGAGCCTCTCAACCTCCTAGACAAGCCAGCCCTCCTCCTAGCGGCCTAGCCTCGCTGGACGCTTCGTCGAGTAGCCTACGTGCACCGCCACGCGCTGCGCTCTGCCAGACAGCAGCAGCAGCCGCCCAGCAAACACCACCTAGGGGCCCTGTTCTTCGAAGAATTGCAGCCGCCTGAGCGAGTATTGTAGCCGAGGGCCCCCTCTTCGTCTTTTGTTTTTGCGCCACCGTGAGATTCGCCCCCGTTTGGTCGCCACCGTCTTCGGAAAACAACCAGAGCCGCCGCCGGTACGGTCTTAGATCCTTCAGTGAGCAGCAGCGACAGCGCCTGAAAACCCCTCTGTTCTTCCGCAGTTTCCGGTCGCTGTGGTCCGCCTCCGTGCGAGCTTGCTAAACGGAAGTTGTAGCCCGCACAACCCTCTACAACTTTCCTTTTTGCGGCATGGCGAAATTCGCCGCCGTTTAGTCGCCATCGTCGTCGCAACTTCAGCCGAGCTCGCAGTTTTCCTGCCGGCGACGTGCAGTCGTCAGTTCGGGCGCCGTAGTTTTGCAGAAGAGACCCCGCGAGTTTTTGCCTATCACGCGTCGCCCCCCCCCCCCCCCCCCCCCCCCGCAACCCTGTAGACCCACCAGTCAGCCCCTCCGCCGTTTTGCAAAAAGGCCCCCGTGGTTGTGGGATCCTCAGCCCGCGCTCCCCCGGATCCCACACGTGGCAGGCCCCCGCTGGCGCGCCCGTGTGTGGCCCCGCGGATCTGCCGGCCCCACCTGTCGGTCTCGGTGGCTAGTCAAACGCACGGTAAGAAAACCCGAGCCAATCCCGCCTGTCACCAAGCGCTGAGTCAACGCAGGCCCCACTTGTCAGTGACGGTGGCTAGCTTCCTTTGAGTGTACAAAGTCTCGGTTCTTTTCTGGTTAATAAAAATGATTTCAGAAATTTATTAAATGATTTTTAAATCCAGAAAATACTAACTTTTAATTGACAAATCCAAATAATACAAATGTTATATGTTTTTGAATCAGAAAAATGTGAGGAATTCAAATCTGCCATCCAAAATGATGTTTGACTAATTTAAATTTTCGAAATTGTTTAATTGCAATAAAAATGCCTTTTCTCAATTAATTAATAACTTTAATTCTATAACTCCAAATTTCACAAATAATATGTCTAAATCGATCAGCGCGACGAGCCCGTTCTGTTTATGCATTCCATGTTCTGAATTGCAGCATGCATCATATCCATATTAAAAATCAACACTGTTTATGGCAATAAAACTTGACCAAATAATTAATAAAATGACTTATTCTTGTCCCCACACCTCACCCTTGCCATGCTACATTATTGCCATGTAATTTCTGCATCATTCATCATGGCATGCTTGGTTGCTTGTCGCATTTTATTTATATGCTTGTGCACTTTATTTATGTTGGCCCTTGTTTGTTTGGTTCTTCTTTCGAATAGACGCCGAGCAGGGGAATTATCAGGAATCCCAGGAGTACTACCCAGATCCACCTCTCGCTTCAACTGAGCTGCCAGGAAAGCACTACCACATGCTTGCATACATATAGTATCTATTGCCTCTATCTTATTCTTGCATCATTGAGTCGCGATTGCATTAAATTGAATCCCAAGTACTGCATAGCCTTTACTTTTAAACCCCACCGACCCTGTTCCTCAATCCCATGATCCATTACTACAGGAGTTGTTTGAGCCATGCGAGTCGTAGAACAGCATGTGTAGGGTATGTGAGTGTCTGATGGATAAGGAGGTACCTAAACAACTTAACCTGAGTAGTAATGGGATAACTAATGGAAGAGGCACCGGTGAGCAATATCTGCTATTTGGTTTTTCATGCTCACTTGTGTCCCGTAGGACCCCGAGTACTTGATACATGTTCCTTGAATATTCGCACTATCCACATACGGGAGAATCTGTGAATCCCCCTTTGCAAGAGCTTGATTTGTACTATATTTTTTGGGGCCACAAAGTAGTTTGGAGCTTTATTAGTATCATGTACCTATGCCATGTTTTACTACTTTAATTAAGATTGTGCGTGGAGCACCTATACTGTTTTGGATCGTGCCACGTTTTCGCGGTATCGACAACCCCAGTCACATTTTCGGGTTCCCAGACGTTTACAGCCGTCGTCACAAACCCTGGATCCGTTTCGGAGCCGGCCAACTTCGTTGCGGGTAGCTTAGTGGGGTGGCCCCCTGAAATATTTTATGAATCCTGTGATCGCTTTGTCGTGAACGTCTCGTTGGGTTTTGATTTGGTTTTTCCGAGGTCGATCGTGTGTGTGTTGGTATTTGTGCACCCCTGCAGGGTTAATCTTTCTGAAAGCCGTGTCTGCGGTTATGGACGACTTGGAGCACAGTTTCTCGATCATAGACAAGTATAACTAAAGTACCGCTTTTAATTTGTCTAAATATCTGTGTAGTAATTAGTACAATACTCATGGAATGGTTAATAAAACTGCCAACGGATGGGTTGTTCGTCCGTTTTCTCGTTGGTAAGCGAGAAGGAGGATGGATCTGTTACTTTATACTGTTATAACTGTTGTTCCTAATTAACGGACATCCGTCTATCATTGGTTAGGCGGATGGTTAGCGAGTATCTATAGACTTGTTAGTTATTATCTTTTGCTGCAATTGCGTCACCCCAGGTATATGTCCCCTTTTAGAGGCATAAAGACTTGCTGAGTAGCGCTAGGGTCTCACACGATAAATTGTTTGATTCAGATGAACAGGTGTATTCGCAAGATGGATACTAGGTGGAGGAGACAGATGATGTTGACAACGATCACTCGGTGTAGAGATTCTAGGGATGGAGATCCGTGAGATCTGTGGGCGGGATGTGCTTATTTATGTGGCATCTTATGCCGATTTGCTTCTTATCCGTACTCGGATCTTGTTTCCCGCTTCCGCTTAATACTCTGTTGATTGATGTATGAGGAGCTATCCTACACTATTATAACTATCTAGGATATTTGGATCTTGCCGTATGGCGTTGCAATATTTCTATTTCTTTTAGATGGTATGGCTCTGAGAACTGTTGTAAGGTAGCTTGCATACATACTCACTTGTGTATGTATTTGATCTCTTCGCTTGTTGCCTACGTCGCTCGTTCTTTCCCCGAAGTTCTTGGAAGTGGTTAGGGCGGCCTACGGGCCTACACGTGGGTGGCCCTGGGCCCCCGATGTACTTCTTTAACCACTTTTGGTTCATCCAGGCTTGAACTTAGAGTGTAGGGTCCGAGGTTGTTACAATTGGTATCAGAGCCATCCCGCCTTCAGGGTCTCAGCCAAATGGTCATTGTCCGTTTAGCAAATATTTTGGTAGTTATGTATACTAGGGAAAAATAAAACATGAGAGTAGGACTGCTTCCATTTTTCTTCTTACCCACCCACCCACCCTTTTCTGGTAAGGAAGTGTAACGTTTTCATTCCTCTTCTAAAAATTCAACTAGAATTCACATGTTCGGGGTTCCATAGTACCATAGGTTGTGTCAGTCTGTGTGTGTGTGTGTAATTCTTGCCTATCTGTTGCATCCAACTTGTTGTCGCTATCTGCCTTTTTGGTTATCAACTGTTGGTACATTTCATACCGACAGGCTTTTGTAAACCGATGCGATCTGTCTTACTCTTTGTTATCCGACGCTATCTTGTTTGGGGTGTTTGTTTTCCGTAGTTGCTATTCTTTAGGTCCATCTTAAAAAGGAAGAGAGTTGGGATATGTGTTTTACTTATTCATGTGTGGAGTAATGATTTGAGTGCGGGATGGAGTCGCGACCATACCACTACTTTTATCATTCGCTCTTGTATATTGAATTGGTAGAGTTACTAATCTTGATTCGTCAAGTGGTTTTGCGCATATAGTGGTATTTTAATGCCGAAATTTGCGGAAATTTTTTCTTTGATAGCTTTGTGTACCACACTCCTTGTTCAGTCGTGTGCGATATGCTTAATATCTTCTAGGTGCTTTGAACTTTGTTGATATTTTAATATCATCTTAGTAATTTGTATCCTTTAATCTTGGTTAATTCCATTTTGGTACTATTGTGGATTATTATAATTCTCCATTATAGTACTCACTTGAGTTTTATATCAATCACAGGATGGCACCACCACGCCGTACTGAGGATGACATACCACCTGAACTGGGAGCTGCGTTGACAAGTATTGCTAATGCCTTGGGAACAATGCAACAGAACCAGCAACGCTTTGAAGAAAGTGTCAGGAGGAATGAGTTTGTTCCGCTACCTCCACCTCCCAAGCGAGGAGACATCAAGGGCTTTCTGAAATTTAACCCGCGCCACTTTGAGGTGTTGATCAGCCACTAGATGCTGATAATTGGCTGCGTGAGATGTCAAGATTGCTGATGACTGCTAATGTTCCTGAGAAAGAATGGGTAAAATGTGCCACTCACCTTCTGAAGGGAGACACAGCTCTGTGGTGGGAGAATTACGTGAAGGCAAACCACTCTGGTTTTCAGCCTACTTGGGAGCAGTTCACTGGGGCTTTCAAAGAGCAATACCTGTCAGAAATTGTCATGGAAAGGATGAAGGAAGTGTTTCTCAACCTCAAGCAGGGCAATGACAATGTCAACACCTATATCAGAAACTTCATGAATCTTTCCCGTATGGTGGCGATGAGATCTCTGATGACAAGAAGAAGAAAAAGAGGTTCAGGCAAGGGCTCAATGCATCTATCAAATATGCAATCACTCATGCAAGGCCGGCGTCTTTTCTAGAACTCCAACATACAGCTCTACAGGAACAAACAAGTGGGCAAGTGTTTGAGGAGTTCAAGAAACACAGCCGTGACGCAGCGAGCTCTTCAGCTATGACAGCTCCTTCTAAGCGCCGCGTGTGAGTTCCTAATACCGCACCGTCGCTCCCGGCTCCACCAAGACCTTCAACCTACGTGGCAAGGCCACCAAACTCCTTCACCGCTGCTCCTAGGGGCTACAACCAGAACTACCCTGGAGCGCCTGGCGGAGTCCCTGGCTACGCTGCTCCACGTCCACCTGGTGCTTGCTACACTTGTGGTTTGTGCACCATGAACAACAAAGCTCTACCTCCACCACCTCCAAGACCTGCAGCAAGTTCTTCTATGGTTTGTGCACCTCCACCTCGGGCTCTCAACATCAACACCAAGCCCGGGTCCACTGTTGCTCGTGCCAACTGTGTCAACGTCGCTCAAGCTGAACATGCACCTGGAGTTGTGATGGGTATGCTTCCTGTTAACTCAGTTCCTGCACGAGTTTTATTTGATTCTGGTGCATCACATTCATTCGTGTCATACAATTTTGCGGAGAGTAATGGGTTACCTTCTGATGCTTTACCAACTCGCCTCATGGTGCAATCCCCTGGATCAAACATGAGGGCTTCTAAAATCAGCCATGGCAATCAAATTGAGATTGGTGGCTCTTCGTTCCCGGCTTCCTTAATTATTCTGGGCAATTCTGACATTGATGTTATCTTGGGCATGGATTGGTTAACAGCAAATGCAGCTGTGATTGATTGTGCTGAACGCTCGGTTTCTCTGAAAATTCCTGAAGGCCATATAGTCTATTCTCCAAGTCTGACTCCTGCAATTCAGCTTTTCTCTTTGGTAGCTCTGAATGATGATGCTATGGATGCTATTCAGAGTGTTCCGGTGGTCTGTGAGTTCCCAGATGTTTTTCCTGAAGAGTTACCAGGTATGCCTCTTGATCGAGAGGTCGAGTTTGTGATTGAGCTTGAACCTAGAACCGCTCCTATCTCCAAGCGGCCTTATAAAATGGGTCCTGCTGAGTTGGCTGAACTCAAACGTCAGCTTGATGAACAAGAGAAGTTGGGTTTCATTCAGCACAGTACTTCTTCTTGGGGTAGCCCAACCATCTTTGTGAAGAAGCGAGACCGGACTAATAGACTTTGTGTTGACTATCGGGCTCTCAATGCTGAAACCATCAAGGATAAATATCCCCTTCCGCGGATTAATGATCTCTTCGATCAGCTAGCTAGAGCAGTGGTATTCTCTAAACTTGACTTGAGAACTGGTTATCATCAAATCAAGATTCGCAAGGAAGATGTTCCAAAAACAGCTTTCACCACCCGCTATGGCTTGTATGAGTACACGGTCATGTCTTTCCGTCTCACCAACGCACCTGCCACCTTCTCGAGGCTTATGAACTCGGTTTTCATGGAGTATCTTGATAAGTTCGTCGTGGTCTATCTGGATGACATTCTAGTCTATTCTAAGTCAAAGGAAGAACATGAAGAACACCTTCAGTGTGTCCTGAACAAGCTTCGTGAGAACCGCCTTTATGCAAAGTTCTCAAAGTGTGAGTTCTGGCTACCACAAGTCACCTATCTGGGTCACGTCATCTCTGCTAAGGGCATTGCTATCAACCCAGAGACTGTTCGGACAATTGTGGAGTAGCTCCCTCCCAAAAATGTCAAAGAAGTCCGGAGTTTTCTTGGATTGGCTAGTTAGTGCCGTCGCTTCGTTCAGAACTTCTCGAAGATTGCAAAGCCTCTTACCGATCTCCTCAAGAAAGGCAAGAAATACTTTTGGTCTCCTGCATGTCAAGCAAGCTTTGAAACCCTCAAAGAGAAGCTCACTTCCACACCAGTCTTGATTCCTCTAGATACATCAAAGCCTTTCCAGATATTCTGTGAAGCCTCCTTGCAAGGATTGGGTGTGGTCCTTATGCAAGAAAAACAAGTTGTTGCTTATGCCTCTCGACAGTTGAAGACGCATGAGACCAACTATCCTACACACGACCTCGAACTCGCAGCAGTTGTCTTTGCTTTGAAAGTACGGAGGCACTACTTGCTTGGCAACCGTTGTGAGATCTTTTCTAACCACAAGAGTCTGAAGTATATCTTCACTCAGCCAGATCTCAACCTTCGTTAGAGGAGGTGGATTGAAGCAATTAATGATTTTGATCTGACCATCAACTACACTCCGGGCAAAGCTAATGTCATGGTCGATGCTCTCAGCCGAAAAGCTTATGTCAACAACCTCATGGTGGAAGAACAACAGCCTCTCTTGTGCGAGGAATTTCGCCAGCTCAACCTTGAAATTGTGGATCAAGGGTATCTTCTGAACCTTCTGGCAACCCCTCTCTTGGATGAAAAAGTTCGACCATTCAACTTGGTAATCCTTACACTAAAAACATCATCTCCAAGATTCAGCTTCCGAAGTATGAACCTTTCCACCTTGACGACCAAGGCACTCTATTCTTTAAGCACCGGATGTTCGTTCTGAAGTATCCGGGTTTGAGAGAGCAAGTTCTTAAAGAAGCTCATGATTCTGTTCTTTCTATCCACCCTAGCAGCACTAAGATGTACATGGACTTGAAAACACAATATTGGTGGCCTGGGTTGAAACGATATTGTGCCAAGTATGTCTCGGAGTGTGATGTCTGCCGCAGAGTTAAATGTCGTCGGATTGAGGACAAGTACGCCATGAGGGGGTCCTCGAGGCGTGTGGGAGAGAGGGGTGTGAGACGTACGGTGTTCCGGGACGGTGAGCACACAAGTTTTACCCAGGTTCGAATCTGCCGGCTTTGGACGGACCCTACTCCTGCTAGCAATCCAGTAATACGGCAGAGCCGGAATATGGGTTACAAAGGTTTCGCCTGTGCGAGTTGAGGGTCTAAAGTATTGGGTGTTATCTGGTGCCCTAAAGGCTCTCCCTAGGACGAATTATATAGATATCCGGCCTAGGGTTTACAGTAGAGATCAATCCGGCTACGACTAAGAGTTGGTTACAGAGTACATCTTGAACTACAAGTAACATTATGGGCCTAAGTCGGTAAGTCTTCTGGGCCTTCCCGTAGTCGGATTGGACTCCGTCTTCTCTCCCTAACTGGGCTGCCCGTGAAGAAAAGCTCTAACCCGAAGTGGGCCACCCTGGTCAGTGAGGAGCTGTGAGGATACCCGGAAAGTATATCCCCAACAGTAGCCCCCGGAGGCCTCCAAGATCCAAAGTCGGATTTTATCATCGTCCCGCTCGATCTTCGGCTTGCAGAATCTTGAAGGGTTCCTGAAACTTCACAAAAAAAAATACGATCCGAGTCTTAAAAGTAAGTCGGACCTTTCAATTAGTTACTCGGATTTTCCAGCTCGCTTTTAAACTAAGCCGGAACTTGGTCTCTAACGCCACCTGACACAAGCATGGTCAAGTCACATCATCTGACAGACGTTCCGTCAGCACGACCGTTGGTGGGTCGGCGGTTTGCGGAACCGAGGCGCCGTTTCAATGCGTGCATGGAGATCGAGGCGACGCAATCATCGCGCGGGCCCTTCCCAGTTCTTTCCCCGACGTGTGGCAATTACACTGTAGCGTTTGCACGAATCTTGGCGCAGGTAGGTGGATATAAGGGGTTTAGATTCCTTCTTCTCCTCTCCACCAGTCCTTCGCTGTTCCTTTCTTCCCAATCCTCCAGCACGCCTAGAGCCTTTTCGTCCTCCTCCCACAGAGCTCCTAGCGTCGCCACTTTAAGGTCACCTTTTCCACCGGAGAGAAAATGGCTTCATCCTCTTCTTCCTCTCTGGCGGCGGCGGCGTTGGCAGAAGCAGCTGCGGAGAAAGAGAGCTTCCGGGGAATCTGGATCCCCTGCGCCCTCGACGAGGACGGCCTCAAAAACATGGAGAAGGAGGGGCTTCTCGCCGCCGGCAACTGGCGGAGCGGTTCCGGCGAAACCGTCCCCAATCCGCGGTTTGTACTTTCCTCCCTCGGAGTTTTTCTCCGAGGTGATTGACCACTATGGAGTTCAACTCCATAATCTTCCTCCCAATTCTCTTCTAGAGATGAGCGCATATGCTGCGCTTTGCGAGGGCTTTCTCTTTCGGTACTATTTCCATGTCCAGAGAAATTCCATTACTGCCGGTGTTCCTTACATCACCGGTACCATTAGTTTTTCTGTTAGACGAGACCGGGTATATCCCAAAATTTCTGCCAGTGACTCGGTCAAACAATGGCCAGCCACTTTTTTCTACCATAGGGATATTTCGGCTCCCGGCAAAGCTACTGCTTTGCAGGCTTTTGTCGATGGAGCTGCCACGGCCCAGCCTTCCTCGGACGAGGCTGCTCCGGCTCTCACCGACGATCTGATCCTCGCTAAGAGGCGGATCAAATATCTTATCAAGCACAAGGGTCTGAAAGGATCCGGCTTAGTCCAGTGCTACGTCTCACGTCGGATCCAGCCACTTCAGTACCATGGGGATAGACTGATGCACTCCATCACGTCTTCCAAAAAAGACTCTCCACATCAGCCCCAAAGCCTACGCCACTCAAGGCTACATCAGCCAGATCAAGTGGCTGATCAAGGAGCGAATCGAGAGGAGGATTCCGGAGATTTCTCTAGATATGCACACGGCAGAAAACCCCGTGGTAGCGGTAAGCTTCCATCAGCACACCTTTTACGTGTTTCAATCTTTAAGTTATATACTGCAATGCTGATATGTTTTCTTGTCTTCAGCTTGCTGATCTCCCCGAGTCGGAGCTTGCTCCACTCGAAGGATATCCTCCTGAGTTTTCTCAGGATACTAAAGTGGTCCCATTGTCAGATCCTGCGCTCAAGAAGCGTAAAGCTCTGATAGTGGCAGTTGGCACAAAGGAGGTGCCTGTTGTAAAGAGGTAACTTTCATTCACAATTTTTGCCTTTGTATTTTTCTCGAATTTCTTTCTGAGATGTAATGTTTCCGACTTTACTACATTCTCAGAGCAAAGCCTCTCATCAAGGGTAAGGGGAAAGGGATTCCTGTGAAGCCCCTGCGACAGGCGAAGCTTACCATAGCTTCCCCTGCCACGGCTCCTCCGACTCCTGCCCCTCAACCTTCTGCAACACTTGCGATTACTCCTTCTCCGGTTGTTGCAGAAGATCCGGCTCCTTCAACGGCGCCTATGATCCTTGGATCGCATACTGACGTCACCGTGGGTGCGTCAGCTCAAGATAAGGGTGAACCCTCTTCGGGTAATGATCCCTCGGCTGAAGTCTTCGCCGACGACCTCCTCAGCAACCCCGGACTTGCCAAATTTGGCCTATCCCGGAAATCTGTAGAGGAGATCCAGCGGCGGGCCAGGCAAGTCCTGGACAAAAGCCATCTATCCCCCGAAGAGGAAGCGCAAGAAGCAGAGGACGTCAAGTTCTCTGACCTTCTCGCTCAAGTCCGCCTTCGCGACGAGAGGATCAGGACTGGCGAGCTTCCAACAGCCCCAGTAATTCCTCTAACTCTCGCCGAGAAGGTGGCAGCTGAGGTGAACGCGGGGTTAGACAAACTCACCCGCGAGCAATATGTAAGTCGTAATTCCAACTTTTGTTTTTACATTATGTTATATCATATCCTCTAGCCCCCAAGCATGAAGCAGGATATACAAATCCGGGTTTATGCTTTCATTAGGATGCCAAAGAACGAACTAGTGTAGCCCCCAAGGCTCGTGCTGATATTTAGCAAAAATATTAGCCCGAGTCTTAAGTAGCTTTCTGACTTTGGGTATTCTGACTTACAGAAAGTATGTTCCTATAACCAGGAATTGTTAACAAATGTCTGTGATAAGCGGAGAGAGATCAAAGCTCTCCGGCTTAAAAATGCTGAGCTCAAGGTAGCCAAGAATGAAGCCGAAGGTAAACATTCCGAGATTCAAACCTTGTTTTTTGCTTTTTTCAATGTCGAATTTTTCTGAACTATTGTTCTTTTTGACTTACAGCGTTGGTGAAACAATCCATCGCTATGATTGAAGAGGCCGAGAACCTCAAGACCCTGGTGGTGGAGAACAAAGGACTTCGCCAAGAGTTGGAAAAGCTCAAGGTGGATCATGAAACGAGCATAGCTCAAGTCCTGGAATCCTCCTCCATGGCCAATGAAGAGCGTGATCGCAAGATTGCCGCTCAAGATAAAATTATCTCGGACCTCAAGAATGAGGTTGGCAGAGAGAAGGATATCTCCCAGGCGCTCCGGGCTGAACTCTAGAGTCTCCGGGAGGAGAAAGCCAAGATTGATGACGTCATTCTTGGTATGTTCCATCTATCTGACTTATCATTTCTTCGACTTTCATCAATGTTGGTTTTTTCTTATCCTTGTTTTGTGTATAGGTCCTCTGAAGTTGACGGACTTCTCCTCGTCCGAGCCCCGCACTCACCGGCTTACCCAAGTCGGTGATCTTCTTTATGACTACCGCCAATCCCTTGAAGGACACTGGTGAGTCTCTCAGGATTCCGGACATGCCAAGCATGTCGGACTTCCAGGTGCGGGAGAAGGCCAAGGAGATGCCACAGCTCGTTCGGGACTGGAATATGTCCTACGCGCGGACTGCCGCGTAGAACGCTCTCACCATGGTCATGAGCCACCATGGAAACATGGAGATATGGCAAGTGACCAGAGGGTACTGCAAAGTAGACGAAGATGGCCAGGAGTAGGACCTTCAAGCCATCATGCACTCCTGCACCGGGTATGGGTGCCACGTAGCTGACCTGACCAGCTACGAGGTGCCCTTCTTCACCCGCGTGGATACTCCGCCACCTCCTCCAGAAGACGGCGAAGAAGTTTCCGACGATGAACGGACCACCTCGGATCCAGACATCTCGACACGATATCAAGGCGGAGTAACCAGCGAGCCGTCAGCTCCTTCATCTCCTCCTGCATCATATATCAGAAAACTATGTATTATTCTGGAAAGACATGATGCGTTTTTGTAAATATTAAGTACTATGACTTTTGATAGTGCTAAGTTTTTTATCTATTCAGTACTTTTGTCTTAAATTTTTTTGTGTGCCTAAAATGTTTTCATAAGCACTTAGAATTTTCCGTCTCTACTTATCGTTTATCTGGCTTTCCGCCTCGTCCCTTTCGTGAGCCGGCTAAACCTTCAGCCGGAAACTTTGCCGAGCAACGGAGCTCAATTGCTAAACCAGTTTAAACTCGAAAACAAAGCCGGCTTCCAGTACCAACAATTCACTACTCGGAAGATACCCGCATCCAGCAATCAGACAAATAACCCAAGTAAATACTAGAATTTTTTAGAGTTATACCCGAAGGTAGAAGTTTTAGAATCGGAAATCTAAACCAGAACGAACATGAGCATAAAGTACTTTCAAGCATTCTGGGATTTTCGACTATGACATGATCATTAGGAAATAAGATGGTAAAAAACTTCTTAGAAAAACTTTGAGGTAACCAAAACTTCTATTTCTCATAGAACATGTACACATGTATGATTACAAAGAAGGATAAACTAAGAATAAAAGGGACGTAGCTGAGAAATATTCCACGGTCTGTCTAATTCATCCGGATTTGTACTGCCTCCAGCTCTCTTTCTCTTCTTAGTAGCAGGTCTTTCTTTGACTGGCCTCATGTTAGTTAAGTAGTACGACCCATTGTGCAATACTCGACTAACTAAAAAGGGCCCTTCCCATATTGGGGAAAGTTTGTGCTTTCTTTGTTGCACAAGCCGGAGAACCAAATCACATTTATTGAAAGATCTAGTTCGGACTCTCTGGCTATGATACTTGCGTAACTTCTGCTAATAGGCTATAGATCTCATTTCAGCAACGACGCGAACTTCTTCGACTAAGTCGAGATCATTTTGTCGAGAAATCTTGGCATCCTCTGCGATATACACGGCCACTCTAGGAGAAGTATGAATTAAATCACTAGGAAGAACTGCTTCTGCGCCATAGACCAAGAAGAAAGGTGTATATCCTGTTGACCTGTTCGGAGTTTTTCGCAAACTCCAAATTACAGAGGGTAGTTCCTCTGCCCAAGCCCCCGCAGCACGTCTCAGTGGTGCTTCGAGTCTTGGTTTCAAACCTTGTAGAATTAAACCATTTGCTCTTTCGACTTGTCCGTTAGCCTGTGGATGTGCGACTGACGCAATGTCAAGCCGGATATTTTGCTCGCCGCAGAATTCAGCCAACTCTCCCATGGAAAAATTACTCCCGTTGTCCGTGATAATGCTATGCGGATAACCATACCGGATTATAACATCCTCGACAAATCTTTTGGTTGTTTCTCCATCACAACTAGTGACAGGTTTAGCCTCGATCCATTTCGTGAATTTATCCACCATCACTAAGAGGTGAGTAAATCCACTTGGAGCTCGTTTAAAAGGTCCTACCATATCAAGCCCCCAGACCGCAAAAGGCCATGTTATAGGTATTGTTCGCAGCTGATCAGCCAGAACATGAGCTTGCTTGGCATACTTTTGGCAGCCTTTGCATGTCTTAACTAATCGTTCGGCATCTGCCTGAGCTATAAGCCACAAAAAACCATGTCGAAAAGCTTTTGCCACTAAAGATTTGGCTGCAGCGTGGTGACCACACTCGCGTTCGTGGATTTCTCTTAAGATTTCCACTCCTTCTTCCGGAGATACACAGTGCTGAAAACCCCCAGAAACACTCCGTTTATGGAGCTCACCTTTAACAATAGTATAGGCTTTTGCTCGTCGGATAATCTGCCGGCTTAGCACCTCGTCTTCGGGTAATTTTCCATCTACCAAGTAATCAAGGTAGGGTTGAGTCCAGCTGGGAATTACAGCCAGAACTACTATTAAAGGTGAATCGGATTTGGTCGGATATTCCTCATCAACTCCCTTTATCGAGGGAACTTTGAGGTGCTCTAAAAATGCGCCATCCGGAACCTCTTTCCGCGCAGAGCCTATTCGAGATAGTGCATCTGCTTCCTCGTTTTCTGCTCGAGGGATGTGTTGAACTTCAAACCCCTCGAACGATTTAGATAGATCATCCACGACAGCTTTATATGCTACCATGTGCTTATTTGCATTAAAAATATCCGAGACATGCTGAGCAACAAGATCCGAATCTCCGTAACACATCAAACATCGAATGCCAATATCCTTAGCAATCCGGATTCCATGCAGCAGTGCTTCATACTCGGCAATGTTGTTTGTCACTTTGAAGTGGATCTGCAACACGTATAAAAGTTTATCTCCTTGGGGTGATTTGAGCACCACGCTAGCCCCCGAGCCCCATCGAGCCTTGGACCCGTCGAAAAAGAGGGTCCAATATTCCGACTCAGGGAGGACCATGTTCTCCCTGGTCTCTGTCCAATCAGCGACAAAGTCGGCAAGGATCTAGGATTTGATTGTTGTCCGGGGTTTGTACTCAATATCGAAAGCTGCAAGCTCTATACCCCATTTGGCGACCCGTCCTGTGGCATCGCTATTGTTGATTATATCTCTCATGGGAGCTTTGCTCACCACGGTAATTGGATGCTCCTGAAAATAGTGTCGTAGCTTACGAGATGTTAGAAAAACACCGTAAGCCAACTTTTGATAGTGCGGATATCGCTGTTTTGATTCTGTCAGGACCTCGCTGACAAAGTATGTTGGACGCTGCACCAGGTGCTCCTGATTTTTTTCTGGTCTCTCCACCACCATAACTATACTGACAACCCTATTTGTCACAGCAATGTAAAGCAACATCGGTCCTGAGGTTCCGGCGCTGCCAAGATAGGAGCAGATGAGAGTACTTTCTTCAGGTCTTGTAATGCAGCTTCACCTTCGTCAGTCCAGACAAAATCCTTAGTCTTCTTCAGGAGTTTGTATAATGGTGCGGCTCTTTCACCAAGCCGGCTTACAAATCGACTGACCGAAGCAATGCAACCAGTTAATCTTTGTACGTCCTTCAGGCGAGTTGTAGCATCCTAATTGTCTAACAATTGTAATGCTACTTGGTCTAGTAATATATTGGCTACTTCCTATATATAATTGTTGCATCATAATTATATCATGCTCATGTCATCATGCCACCTTGCATTTGAGCATCATATAATTACCCTTCTTCTTTTGGTTCTTCTCTCATATGCATTATTAATTGTATTTGCCTCTTGATATTGTATCTGGTTATTGATATATTGTTAAAATGCCCAAGTTGAGTTGGGGGCATATCTTGTATTCAACTCCATCACTTTTCTTTTCACCACCTTATAATTCCACCATTCCATTACCATGGGCTTTTATTTTCTTTTGGTATTTAATCTAGCTCATGGGAGATAGGATGGATCTAATTCTAAAAATTCTTTTGCTTGGCCTTATTCCACTTCTTGGGAATGCATAAGAATAATGCCATATTATTATTATTGTTTTCACAAAATAAATCATGGCATTTATTATTTTTGCATGGGCCATGCAACCACCATCACCACCTTTAACCCATTTGTTTTTCCTTTGCTTTAGTGGTTCTGTTTTGTGGGATCATCTACATCATCTCTCTACCATTCCCCTTATTCTCATCAACATCCTTTCTTTTATTTATCTCCATGCAAGATTCAAATGAGGGCTTCTTCCCATACATCTTTTCTTTCTCTTTTTCTTGGTTACTCTTCCACCTCATCTCATGTTTATTCAAAGCACTCATTTTTCCTCTTGGGTGATCTTATAAACAAGTGTTCAAACCTAAAATCCTAATTAAAACCCTAGCCCTAGTTAGCCTCTAATTCTATCTAAACCTAGATCTAAACTAAAACCCTTAATCTCACCTCTCTTTCATTCACTCCCTCCCTCTACCATGCTGGTCCCACTTGGCCCTCTCTCTCTCCCTGGCCCACACCCCATCTACCCATCTAACCACCCCAAACCCTAGCCCATGCCGAGCATGCCCTAGCTACACCCTAGCTCACCCGAGCCCCCTCTCCTCTCTCTTTCTCTCTACCTGCCGTGCCAGCCCCACCCAGCTGCTCCACCACGCCATCCCCACCTGGCAGCCCTACCTGCCCTGCCCTGGCTGCCCCAGGTCGAGCCCCAGCTCGACCACGTGAGGAGGAGAAGCAAAGGTGGCCGAGGCCACCTTTATCTCTGTCGTGCCCACACGCTACCCCTTCCTCCCCCTCGCTTTTCCCTCCTTCCACACGTCTCCTGGCTCTCCCAGATCCACCCCAGGGCCCTGCCCTCTCCTCCCCTTCTTCTTCTCCGACGCCACCGTCTCTCGCCGACCGCCGCCAGAACCACCGTCTACCTCTTGTTCCTGCCGGCGCGCGCGACGTGGAGGTGGTCGAGAAGACCAAGGAGAGCCCCCTGCTGCTCCCTGTATGCGCTGACGTGGAGGAGGAGCCCCAGGAGCGCCAATACCTGCGCCGTCCCGACGAAACCCTAATTCCGTCCGACGACTGCTACGTCGACGATCACCCGCTCCTCTGCCCGAACCACCACCGCCAGCAGCTTCGCGGTAAGCCAAGCTCTCTCCCAGACATCCTCGCCGTTGTCGCCATTGCCTGGTCGTGCCGCACGTTCCGTCGAGCGCCCTCGGTGCGCTGCCAGACGCTGGTGTCTGCACGTCGTAAGCGCCACATAGAGCCTTACCTAGCCGCGTTACTCCCTCCTATCAACACCCACGTCCTACCGCACTGGTCATCGCCGCCTAGCGCGAGCTCCAGGTCCCCAGTTCGAGTCCCTGATCCGCGCCGCGCGCAGATCTGCCGCCAGACGGTGGAGAAGATCCACAGTACCGCAGCCGCCCGCTTTTTGCAGATAACCCCCTGTTCTTTTGCCGCCTCAACCCACAGTACGCGCGCGCCCACCTGTCAGCCGCCCTGGCGTTCTTGGAGTAAGGCACCCTGGTTTTCGTAGACGTAACCCGCGGTCCAGTGCGGCCCCACCTGACAGCCTCTGCGGGTTCCGCCGCTGTCACGTGGGCCTTAGCCAGCCGGTCCCACCTAGCAGTCACATGGGCTAGCCAGAGCCCCGGTGAGAAAAGTTTTCCCCGCGCGTATGTCCCGCCAGCGACTGGCCCACCCGTCAGTGACTGTGGCTGGGTCGAGCTGAGTAATAAAAGTTTCTCTGTTGAGCTGTTTAAACAAAACAAATTCAAAAGTGTTTAAATTCAAATTCAAATCAGTTTTTAAATAACTTTTAATTTACAAATCCAAATAATACAAATGAGATATGTTTTTGAATCAGAAAAATGTGAGGAATTCAAATATGACATTCAAAATATTGTTTGAGCACTTTAAAATTTCGAGGTGATTAAAATTACAATAAAATGCCCCTTTTCTTAATAAATTAATAACTTTAATTCTACAACTCCAAATTTGACAAATAATATGTCTAAATCGATCAGCGCGACAATCCCTTTCTATCTATGCAGTCCTTGTTCTGATTTGAAGCATCCATCATGTTATTATTTAAAAATCTGAACTGTTTATGACAATAAAACTTGGTTAAATAAATAATAAAATGCTTTATTTCTTGCATCCACACCTCACATTTGCCATGCTACTTTAATGCCATGTAAATAGTGCATCATTCATCATGGCATGCTTGTTTTCTTGTCGCATTTTAATTCATATGCTTGTACACCTTATTTATATTGGCCCTTGTTTGTTTGGTTCTTCTTCGAATAGACGCCCAACAGGAGAATTACTAGGAATCACAGGAGTACTACCCAGATCCATCTCTCGCTTCAACTGAACTACCAGGCAAGCACTACCTCATGCTTGCATACATATAGTACCTATAGCTTCTATCTTATTCTTGCATCATTGAGTCGTGATTGCATTAAATTGAATCCCAAGTACTTTATAGTCATTACTTTTAAACCCCACCGGAGCTTGTTCCCCCATTCCATGAGCCATTACTACAGGAGTTGTTTGAGCCATGCAAGTCGTAGAAAAGCATGTGTAGGGTATGTGAGTGTCTGATGGATAACGAGGTACTTAAACAACTTAACCTGAGTAGTAATGGGATAACTAATGAAAGAGGCACCAGTGAGCAATATCGGCTATTTGGTTTTTCATGCTCACTTGTGTCCCGTAGGACCCCGAGTACTTGATTCATGTTCCTTGTTTATTCGCACTATCCACATCCGGGAGGCCTTATGGACCCCCCTGAGCCAGAGCTTGATTCATTCTTATTTCTTGGGGCCACAAAGTAGTTTAGGGCTTTGCTACTATCATGTACTTATGCCATGCTTTACTATTTTATTAAGATTGTGCGTGGAGCACCTGTACTGTTTTGGATGCGGAGTGTTTTCGCGGTATCGACAAGCCCAGTCACACTTTCAGGTTCCAGTCGTTTACAGCCATTGACGCAAACCTTGGGTCCATCTCGGAGCCGGCCAACTTCGTTGCGGGTAGCTTAATGGGGTGGCCCCCTGAAATATTTCTGAATCCTGTGATTGCTTTGTCGTGAATGCCTCGTTGGGTTTTGAGTTGGTTTTTCCGAGGTTGATCGAGTGTGTGTTGCAATTCGTGCACCCCTGCAGGGTAAATCTTTCTGAAAGCCGTGTCCGCGGTTATGGACGACTTGGAGCACAGTTTCTCGATCATAGACAGGTATAACTAAAGTAGCGCTTTTAATTTGACTAAGTACTTGACTAGTAAATAGTGCAATACTCATGGAATGGTTAATAAAACTACCAACGGATGATGGGGGTTGTTCGTCCGCTTCCTCGTTGGTAAGCGAGGAGGAGGATGGATCTGTTAATTATACTGTTATAACTGTTGTTCTTAATTAACGGACATCCGTCTATCATTGGTTAGGCGGATGGTTAGCGAGTATCTATAGACTTGTAAGTTATTATCTCTTGCTACAATCGCATCACCCTAGGTTGTGTCCCCTTTAGTGGCATAAAGACTAGCAGAGTACCCCTAGGGTCTCACACGATAAATTGTTTGATTCATATGAACAGGTGTATTCGCAAGATGGATACTGGGTGGAGGAGACAGATGATGTTGGCAACGATCACTCGGTGTAGAGATTCCGGGAACGGGGATCCGTGAGATCTATGGACGGGATGTGTTTATTTATATGGCATCTTATGCCGATTTGCTCCTTATCCGTACTCGAATCTTGTTTTCCGCTTCCGCCTGATACTCTGATGTGTGTCGTATGAGGAGCTATCTTAAATTATTATCTCTATCTAGGATATTTGAATCTTGCCGTATGGCGTTGCAATATTTGTATTTCTTTTAGATGGAATGGCTCTGAGGACTGTTGTATGTGGCTTGCATACGTACTCGTTTGTGTATGTAGTTGATCCCTTCGCCTACCGATTACGCCGCTCGTTCTTGTCCCGATGTTCTGAAAGTGGTTAGGACGGCCGAAAGGTCTACTGTGAGTGGCCCTGGGCCCCAGCGTACTATTTTAACCACTTTCGTTCATCCATGCATGTAACTAAGAGCGTAATTCACCGAGGTAGTTACAATTGGTATCAGAGCGATCCCGCCCTTCAGGGTCTCAGCCAAAATGGTCGTTGTCAGTCTAGCAAATATTTTGGTAGCTATGTATACTAGGGAAAAACAAAACGTGTGAGTATGACTGCTTCCATTTTTCTTCTTACCCACCCACCCACCCATTTCTGGCAAGGAAGTGTAACGTTTTCAATCCTCTTCTAAAAATTCAAACTAGGATTCACGTGTTCTGGGTTCCGTAGTACCTTAGGTGTTGTGTGTGTGTGTTTGTGTGATTCCTTGTCTATCTGTTGCATCCAAATTTTATCACTATCTGCCTTTTGGTTATCAACTGTTGGTACATTCCATACCGACAGGCCTTTGTAAACCGACGCGATCTATTCTGATTCGTTGTATACCGATGCGATCTATCTTACTCTTTGTTATCCGACGTTATCTTGTTGGGGTGTTCTTTTTCGTAGTTACCAATCTTTAGGTTCATCTTAAAAAGAAGGTGTTGGGATATGTGTTTTACTGATTCATGTGCAGAGTAATGATTTGAGTGCGGGATGGAGTCGCGACCATACCACTACTTTTATCATTTGCTTTTGTATGTTGGACTAGTAGAGTTACTAATCTTGATTCGTTAAGTGGTTTTGCGCATATAGTGGTATTTTAATGCCGAAATTTGCGGAAAATTTTTCTTTGTTAGTTTTGTATCACACTCCTTGTTCAGTCATGTGCGTTATGCTTGGTATCTTCTAGTTGCCTTGAACTTTGTTGATATTTTAATATCATCTCAGTGAATTGCATCCGTTGATTTTGGTTAATTCCATTTTGGTACTATTTTGGATTATTATCATTCTCCATTGTAGTACTGAATTGTGTTTTATATCAATCACAGGATGGCACCACCACGCCGTTCTGAGGAGGACATACCACCTGAACTTGAGGCTGCTTTGGCAAGTATTACAAATGCTTTGGGCACTATGCAGCAGAACCAGCAGCGCTTCGAGGAAAGCGTGAGGAGGAATGAGTTTGTTCTGCTACATCCACCTCCCAAGCGAGGAGACATCAAGAGTTTTCTCAAGTTCAACCCACGCCAATTTGAGGTGTCTGATCAGCCACTTGATGCGGATGATTGGCTTCGTGAAGTGTCAAGGTTGCTGATGACTGCGGATGTTCCCGAGCAAGAATGGGTCAAATGTGCCACTCACCTTCTGAAGGGAGATGCAACTCTCTGGTGGGAAAATTACCTCAAGGCAGATCTCTCTGGTTTTCAGCCTACTTGGGAGCAATTCACTTCTGCTTTCAAAGAGCAATATCTGTCAGAAATTGTCATGGAAAGGATGAAGGAAGTGTTTCTCAACCTCAAGCAGGGCACTGACAATGTCAACACCTACATCAGAAACTTCATGAACCTTTCTCGTTATGGTGGCGATGAGATCTCTGATGACAAGAAAAGGCAAAAGAGGTTCCGGCAAGGCCTCAATGCTTCCATCAAATATGCAATCACTCATGCAAGGCCGACGTCTTTTCTGGAACTCCAACACACAGCTCTGTAGGAAGAAGCAAGTAGGCAAGTGTTTGAGTCAAAGAAACATAGTCGTGATACAACAAGCTCTTCTACTATGACAGCTCCTTCTAAGCGTCGTGTCTGGGTTCCTAACACCCCACCGTCGCTCCCTGCTCCACCAAGACCGTCAAGCTACGCACCAAGGCCACCAAACTCCTTCACTGCGGCTCCCAGGGGCTACAACCACAACTACCCTGGAGCGCCTGGCAGAGTCCCTGGCTACGTTGCTCCATGTCCACCTGGTGCTTGCTATACTTGTGGAAACACTGGGCATCAGCACTGGAATTGCCAATGAACAACAAAGCTCTTCCACCACCACCTCCAAGACCTGCGGCAAGTGCTCCTATGATTCGTGCACCTCCACCTCGGGCTCTCAACATCAACACTAAGCCTAGGTCTACGGTTGCTCGTGCCAACTGTGTCAACATCGCTCAAGCTGAGCATGCACCTGGAGTTGTGATGGGTATACTTCCTGTTAACTCAGTTCATGCACGAGTTTTGTTTGATTCTGTTGCTTCACACTCTTTTGTTTCTCACAAATTTGCAAATGAGAATGAGTTAGCAATGGATCGTCTCCCCAGGCGTTAATGGTCCTTTCTCCTGGAGCAACAATGGCATCTTCTAAAATCAGCCATAACAATCAAATTGAGATTGGTGGTTCTTCGTTTCCGGCTTCCTTAATTATTCTGGGCAATTCTGATATTGATGTTATCTTGGGCATGGATTGGTTAACAGCAAATGCAGCTGTGATTGATTGTGCTGAACGTTCGGTTTCTCTGAAAATTCCTGAAGGCCATATAGTCTATTCTCCAAGTCTGACTCCTGCAATTCAGCTTTACTCTTTGGCGGCTCTGAATGATGATGTTATGGAAGGTATTCAGAGTGTTCCTTTAGTCTGTGAGTTTCCAGATGTCTTTCCTGAAGAGTTGCCAGGTATGCCTCCGGATCATGAGGTCGAGTTTGTCATTGAACTTGAACCTGGTACCGCTCATATCTCCAAGCGGCCTTATAAAATGGGTCCTGCTGAGTTGGCTGAACTCAAATGTTAGTTGGATGAACAAGAGAAGTTGGGTTTCATTCAGCACAGTACTTCTTCTTGGGGTAGCCCAACCATCTTTGTGAAGAAGCGAGACAAGACTGATAGACTTTGTGTTGACTATCGGGCACTAAATGCTAAAACCATCAAGAATAAATATCCCCTTCCGCGGATTAATGATCTCTTCGATCAGCTAGCTGGAGCTGTGGTATTCTCTAAGCTTGACTTGAGAAGTGGATACCATCAAATCAAGATCCGCAAGGAAGATGTTCCTAAAACAGCTTTCACCACCTGTTATGGCCTGTATGAGTACACGGTCATGTCTTTCGGTCTCACCAATGCACCTGCCACCTTCTCGAGGCTTATGAACTCGGTTTTCATGGAGTATCTTGATAAGTTCGTTGTGGTCTATCTGGATGACATTCTAGTCTATTCTAAGTCAAAAGAAGAACATGAAGAACACCTTCGGTGTGTCCTAAACAAGCTTCGTGAGAACCGCCTGTATGCAAAGTTCTCCAAGTGTGAGTTTTGGCTGCCTCAAGTCACCTACCTTGGTCACGTCATCTCTGCCAAGGGCATCGCCGTCAACCCAGAAACTATTAAGACAGTTATGGACTGGCTTCCACCCATAAATGTCAAAGAAGTCCGTAGTTTCCTTGGTTTGGCCAGTTACTGTTGTCGCTTCGTTCAAAACTTCTCAAAGATTGCGAAGCCTCTTACCGATCTCCTCAAGAAAGGCAAGAAATACCTTTGGACTCCTGCATGTCAAGCAAGATTTGAAACACTCAAAGAGAAGCTCAGTTCCACACCAGTCTTAGTTCCTCCAGATACATCAAAGCCTTTCCAGATTTTCTGTGATGCTTCATTGCAAGGATTGGGTGCGGTCCTTATGCAAGAAAAACAAGTTGTCGCTTATGCATCTCGTCAGTTAAAGACGCATGAGATCAACTATCCTACACATGACCTCGAACTCGCAGCAGTTGTCTTTGCTTTGTAAGTATGGAGGCATTACTTGCTTGGCAACCGTTGTGAGATCTTTTCTGATCACAAGAGTCTTAAGTATATCTTCACACAACCTGATCTCAACCTTCGTCAAAGGAGGTGGATTGAAACAATCAATGATTTTGATTTGACCATCAACTACACTCCGGGCAAAGCTAATGTCATGGCCGATGCTCTCAGCCGAAAAGCTTATGTCAACAACCTCATGGTGGAAGAACAACAGCCTCTCTTGTGCGAGGAATTCCGCAAGCTCAACCTTGAATTTGCGGATCAAGGGTATCTTCTGAACCTTCTAGCAACACCTCTCTTGGAAGAAAAGGTCCGTTCCATTCAGCTTGGTGATCCTTACACTAAAAAGATCATCTCCAATATTCAACTTCCGAAGTATGAGTCTTTCCACGTTGACGACCAAGGTACTCTTTTCTTTGAACACCGGATGTTTGTTCCGAACTACCCGGGTTTAAGAGACCAAGTTCTCAAGGAGGCGCACGATTCTGTTCTGTCTATCCACCCTGGCAGCACTAAGATGTACATGGACTTGAAAACACAATATTGGTGGCCTGGTTTGAAACGATATTGTGCCAAGTATGTCTCGGAGTGTGATGTTTGTCGCAGAGTTAAAGCTGTCCATCAGAAACCTTCCAGTCTTCTACAGCCATTGAAGCCACCGGAATGGAAATGGGAGAAAGTAGAGATGGAATTCATCACTTGTTTTCCAAGGTCGCGGAAGGGCAACAATGCAATCTTTGTTGTCATTGACAGGCTTTCTAAAGTAGCTCACTTCTTTCCAGTCAAGGAAACAATTTCTGCAAATCAGTTGGCGGAGCTCTATATCAACAGAATTGTCTCTCTGTATGGAGTTCCTCTTGAGATCAGTTCAGACCGTGGAAGCATCTTCACTTCCAAGTTCTGGGGAAGTTTCCAAAATGCTTTGGGAACAAAATTAAACTTTAGCACAGCTTACCACCCTCAGTCGCAAGGACAAGTGGAAAGGATAAATCAGATTCTGCAAGATATGCTCCGTGCTTGCGTTATCTCTTTCGGCATAAAGTGGGAAGAATGTCTTCCTTATGCTGAGTTCTCTTACAACAACAGTTTCCAGAAAAGTCTAAAGATGGCACCATTTGAGGCTCTCTATGGTCGCAAATGCAGAACTCTGATTGGTTGGTCGGGCGCAGGTGAAAGAATATTGTTTGGCCCCGACATTGTAACTCAAGCGAAGGAGAAAGTTCACATCATTCTTGAAAACCTGAAGATTGCTCAAAGTCGCCAGAAGAGCAATTATGACAGAAAGCACACGGACATGGAGTATGTCCCTGGTGATCTCGTTTACCTTCGTGTCACTCCCATGAGAGGCACGCACCGCTTTGGTATCAAAGGAAATTTGGCTCCTAGATACATCGGTCCTTTCAAAATTCGTGGAAGAAGAGGAGAAGTTGCTTATGCTCTTGAGCTCCCTGAACAACTCAAAGTCCATGATGTTTTCCACATCTCTCAACTCAAGAAGTGCTTCAAGGATCCCGGCAGGACCGTGGACCATGAACTCATCAATCTCCAAGAAGATCTGTCTTATCAAGAACACCCCACAAAAATTCTTGAAGTCGCAGAAAGAAGGACTCGCAACAAGTCCATCAAGTTCTGCAAGGTGCAGTGGTCGCACCATTCCATTGATGACGCCACTTGGGAATGTGAAGATGAGCTCTGTGCCAAGTATCCTACCCTCTTTGAGTCTTCTTCTTCTTCCTAGAATCTTGGGGCGAGATTCCTGTTTAGTGGGAGAGAGTTGTAGCATCCCAATTGTCTAACAATTGTAATGCTACTTGGTCTAGTAATATATTGGCTACTTCCTATATATAATTGTTGCATCATAATTATATCATGCTCATGTCATCATGCCACCTTGCATTTGAGCCTCATATAATTACCCTTCTTCTTTTGGTTCTTCTCTCATATGCATTATTAATTGTATTTGCCTCTTGATATTGTATCTGGTTATTGATATATTGTTAAAATGCCCAAGTTGAGTTGGGGGCATATCTTGTATTCAACTCCATCACTTTTCTTTTCACCACCTTATAATTCCACCATTCCATTACCATGGGCTTTTATTTTCTTTTGGTATTTAATCTAGCTCATGGGAGATAGGATAGATCTAATTCTAAAAATTCTTTTGCTTGGCCTTATTCCACTTCTTGGGAATGCATAAGAATAATGCCATATTATTATTATTATTACTGTTTTCACAAAATAAATCATGGCATTTATTATTTTTGCATGGGCCATGCAACCACCATCACCACCTTTAACCCATTTGTTTTTCCTTTGCTTTAGTGGTTCTGTTTTGTGGGATCATCTACATCATCTCTCTACCATTCCCCTTATTCTCATCAACATCCTTTCTTTTATTTATCTCCATGCAAGATTCAAATGAGGGCTTCTTCCCATACATCTTTTCTTTCTCTTTTTCTTGGTTACTCTTCCACCTCATCTCATGTTTATTCAAAGCACTCATTTTTCCTCTTGGGTGATCTTATAAACAAGTGTTCAAACCTAAAAACCTAACTAAAGCCCTAGCCCTAGTTAGCCTCTAATTCTATCTAAACCTAGATCTAAACTAAAACCCTTAATCTCACCTCTCTTTCTTTCACTCCCTCTCTCTACCATGCTGGTCCCACTTGGCCCTCTCTCTCTCCCTGGCCCACACCCCATCTACCCATCTAACCACCCCCAAACCCTAGCCCATGCCGAGCATGCCCTAGCTACACCCTAGCTCACTCGAGCCCCCTCTCCTCTCTCTTTCTCTCTACCTGCCGTGCCAGCCCCACCCAGCTGCTCCACCACGCCATCCCCACCTGGCAGCCCTACCTGCCCTGCCCTGGCTGCCCCAGGTCGAGCCCCAGCTCGACCACGTGAGGAGGAGAAGCAAAGGTGGCCGAGGCCACCTTTATCTCTGTCGTTCCCACACGCTACCCCTTCCTCCCCCTCGCTTTTCCCTCCTTCCACACCTCTCCTGGCTCTCCCAGATCCACCCCAGGGCCCTGCCCTCTCCTCCCCTTCTTCTTCTCCGACGCCACCGTCTCTCGCCGACCGCCGCCAGAACCACCGTCTACCTCTTGTTCCTGCCGGCGCGCGCGACGTGGAGGTGGTCAAGAAGACCAAGGAGAGCCCCCTGCTGCTCCCTGTATGCACCGACGTGGAGGAGGAGCCCCAGGAGCGCTAATACCTGCGCCGTCCCGACGAAACCCTAATTCCGTCCGGCGACTGCTATGTCGACGATCACCCGCTCCTCTGCCCGAACCACCACCGCCAGCAGCTTCGTGGTAAGCCAAGCTCTCTCCCAGACATCCTCGCCGTTGTCGCCGTTGCCTGGTCGTGCCGCGCGTTCCGTCGAGCGCCCTCGGTGCGCTGCCAGACGCTGGTGTCTGCACGTCGTATGCGCCGCATAGAGCCTTACCTAGCCGCGTTACTCCCTCCTGTCAACACCCACGTCCTACCGCACTGGTCACCGCCGCCTAGCGCGAGCTCCAGGTCCCCAGTTCGAGTCCCCGATCCGCACCGCGTGCAGATCTACCGCCAGACGGTGCAGAAGATCCACAGTACCGCAGCCGCCCCCTTTTTGCAAATAACCCCCTGTTCTTTTGCCGCCTCAACCCGCAGTACGCGCGCGCCCACCTGTCAGCCGCCCTGGCGTTCTTGCAGTAAGGCACCTCGGTTTTCGTAGACGTAACCCGCGGTCCAGTGCGGCCCCACCTGATAGCCTCTGCGGGTTTCGCCGCTGTCACGTGGGTCTTAGCCAGCCGGTCCCACCTAGCAGTCACATGGGCTAGCCAGAGCCCCGGTGAGAAAAGTTTTTCGCGCGCGTATGTCCCGCCAGCGACTGGCCCACCCGTCAATGACTGTGGCTGGGTCGAGCTGAGTAATAAAAGTTTCTCTGTTGAGCTGTTTAAACAAAACAAATTTAAAATTGTTTAAATTCAAATTCAAATTTGTTTTTAAATAACTTTTAATTTACAAATCCAAATAATACAAATGATATATGTCTTTGAATCAGAAAAATGTGAGGAATTCAAATATGACATTCCAAATATTGTTTGAGCATTTTAAAATTTCGAGGTGATTAAAATTACAATAAAATGCCCCTTTCCTTAATAAATTAATAACTTTAATTCTACAACTCCAAATCTGACAAATAATATGTCTAAATCGATCAGCGCAACAAGCCCGTTCTATCTATGCAGTCCTTTTTCTGATTTGAAGCATGCACCATGTTATTATTAAAAAATCTGAACTGTTTATGACAATAAAACTTGGTTAAATAAATAATAAAATGCTTTATTTCTTGTATCCACACCTCACATTTGCCATGCTACTTTAATGCCATGTAAATAGTGCATCATTCATCATGGCATGCTTGTTTTCTTGTCGCATTTTAATTCATATGCTTGTACACCTTATTTATATTGGCCCTTGTTTGTTTGGTTCTTCTTCGAATAGACGCCCAACAGGAGAATTACTAGGAATCACAGGAGTACTACCCAGATCCATCTCTCGCTTCAACTGAACTACCAGGCAAGCACTACCTCATGCTTGCATACATATAGTACCTATAGCTTCTATCTTATTCTTGCATCATTGAGTCGTGATTGCATTAAATTGAATCCCAAGTACTGCATAGTCATTACTTTTAAACCCCATCGGAGCTTGTTCCCCCATTCCATGAGCCATTACTACAGGAGTTGTTTGAGCCATGCAAGTCGTAGAAAAGCATGTGTAGGGTATGTGAGTGTCTGATGGATAACGAGGTACTTAAACAACTTAACCTGAGTAGTAATGGGATAACTAATGAAAGAGGCACCAGTGAGCAATATCGGCTATTTGGTTTTTCATGCTCACTTGTGTCCCGTAGGACCCCGAGTACTTGATTCATGTTCCTTGTTTATTCACACTATCCACATCCGGGAGGCCTTATGGACCCCCCTGAGCCAGAGCTTGATTCATTCTTATTTCTTGGGGCCACAAAGTAGTTTAGGGCTTTGCTACTATCATGTACTTATGCCATGCTTTACTATTTTATTAAGATTGTGCATGGAGCACCTGTACTATTTTGGATGCGGAGTGTTTTCGCGGTATCGACAAGCCCAGTCACACTTTCAGGTTCCAGTCGTTTACAGCCATTGACGCAAACCTTGGGTCCATCTCGGAGCCGGCCAACTTCGTTGCGGGTAGCTTAATGGGGTGGCCCCCTGAAATATTTCTGAATCCTGTGATTGCTTTGTCGTGAATGCCTCGTTGGGTTTTGAGTTGGTTTTTCCGAGGTTGATCGAGTGTGTGTTGCAATTCGTGCACCCCTGCAGGGTAAATCTTTCTGAAAGCCGTGTCCGCGGTTATGGACGACTTGGAGCACAGTTTCTCGATCATAGACAAGTATAACTAAAGTACCGCTTTTAATTTGACTAAGTACTTGACTAGTAAATAGTGCAATACTCATGGAATGGTTAATAAAACTGCCAACGGATGATGGGGTTGTTCGTCCGCTTCCTCGTTGGTAAGCGAGGAGGGGGATGGATCTGTTAATTATACTGTTATAACTGTTGTTCTTAATTAACGGACATCCGTCTATCATTGGTTAGGCGGATGGTTAGCGAGTATCTATAGACTTGTTAGTTATTATCTCTTGCTACAATCGCATCACCCTAGGTTGTGTCCCCTTTAGTGGCATAAAGACTTGCTGAGTACCCCTAGGGTCTCACACGATAAATTGTTTGATTCAGATGAACAGGTGTATTCGCAAGATGGATACTGGGTGGAGGAGACAGATGATGTTGGCAACGATCACTCGGTGTAGAGATTATGGGAACGGGGATCCGTGAGATCTGTGGGCGGGATGTGTTTATTAATATGGCATCTTATGCCGATTTGCTTCGTATCCGTACTCGGATCTTGTTTTCCGCTTCCGCCTGATACTCTGATGTGTGTTGTATGAGGAGCTATCCTAAATTATTATCTCTATCTAGGATATTTGAATCTTGCCGTATGGCGTTGCAATATTTCTATTTCTTTTAGTTGGAATGGCTCTGAGGACTGTTGTATGTGGCTTGCATACATACTCATTTGTGTATGTAGTTGATCCCTTCGCCTGCCGATTACGCCGCTCGTTCTTGTCCCGATGTTCTGAAAGTGGTTAGGACGGCCGAAAGGTCTACCGTGAGTGGCCCTGGGCCCCACCATACTATTTTAACCACTTTCGTTCATCCAGGCATGTAACTAAGAGCGTAATTCACCGAGGTAGTTACACGAGTGGGCCTGGAAATATTGAGAATAGCTTTGATCTTGTCACGGCTCGTTGAGACACGATAAAACCTAACAATTTTCCGGCTAGTATTCCAAAGAAGCATTTCTTCGGGTTAAGCATGATGTTGTATTTTCGTAAATTGGCGAACGTCTCCTCTAAGTCGGAAATCAATGTTTCCTTCCTTTTGGACATGACCGCGATATCATCCACGTATGCATGTACATTGCATCCGAGTTGATCATGGAGGAAACGCTGCATCGTGCGCTGGTATGTAGCTCCTGCGTTCTTCAGCCCAAAGGGCATCGTAACATAACAGAAGGTTCCGAAAGGGGTTATGAATGAAGTTTTGATTTTGTCAGATTCCTTCATCCGGATTTGGTGATAACCGGAATATGTGTCGAGAAAACAGAGGAGTTCCGAGCCTGCCGTAGAATCGATAACCTGATCAATTCTAGGAAGAGCGAACGGATCTTTTGGACAAGCCTTGTTCAAGGCAGTATAATCAACACACATCCTTAAATCAGTGGTGTCCTTTTTAGGGACCATTACAGGGTTGGCCGACCAATCAGTATGGATGACCTCTTCTATGAATCCGACTAACTCAAGCCGCGCTAGTTCCTTAGCTATTTCCTTACGCTTTTCATCACCAAACCGTCGTAAGGACTGTTTGACGGGTTTAGCATTTGGGTTTACATTTAGAGAGTGCTCGGCAAGTTCCCTAGGTACTCTGGTCATGTCAGATGGCTGCCATGCGAAGATATCTTGATTTGCTCGAAGGAACTTGACGAGCGCGCTTTCCTATGCGCTACTTAGGCCTACGCCTATCTGGGTCACCTTGGAGGGGTCATCATCCTTCAACGGCGTCGTCTTCGTCTCTTCTAATGCCTTGAACTCCGAATTTGGCTTTGTCACCTCTTTATTTGTTGCGGGCACTCAGACGGATCTATGCTCTTCTTGATCTCCTGGTACTCCTGAGCGTGCAACACGGCTTCGGCAAAGGCAACATTTCCGTCCTTGCACTCTCGCGCTTTCTTTGGGTCTCCCCTGATGGTGATCACGCTGTTGGGACCTGGAATTTTCATCATATAGTAAATGTACCACGGATGAGCCATAAAAGCCTAGTAAGCCGGACGTCCGAATATAGCGTGATATGCGCTCTTGAACGGGACCACTTCGAAGGAAAGTGCCTCCGTTCGATAATTTTTTGGTGTTCCAAAAGTAACATCGAAAGTGATCTCTCCCAGGGAATTAGCTTGTCTTCCTGGGACAACTCCGTGAAAAATCACAGAGCTATGGTTAAGTTGTGTTTCCGAGATCTTCATCCGGCGTAGCGTTTCTACATAGAGAATATTGATGCTGCTACCACCGTCCATGAGGGTCTTGGAGAAACCATAACCGTCAATAAGTGGTTGACAATTAAGGCGTATTTTCCTCGCCTGTGTAGCTTAGGCGGATGATCAGCGCGGTCAAACATTATTGCCACTTCCGACCAGTCCAGATACTAAGGGACAACCGGAACTGTTGCGTTGAGCTCGTGGAGAACTGCTTTCTTGACCTTTGCTGGTTGAGATCCGAGGAAGGTGACGTAAGTGTCCTTCTTGGTAGGAAAAGTTATCTTTCCTTCCGACTTGGGATTTGAAGCATCGGCTTCCTCCATGTCGGAATCTTCCTTGGTCTCTTTTTCTTTTTCAGGATTTTTCTTTCCCTTCTTCCGCTTAGCTTTGTAGCCCGCGGTATCATCTCTCTTGATGTCGTCGTTAAAACGACATGCAGGGTTGGTGTGGGACGAGCCCCCATTGGCGTCCAAGTGATGCACACATGGGTTATTGGCGATGTCGGCCCAAGTGTAGGTTTTGCCTGGTTGTTGCTCTCCTCTACCTTGGACCCTTGATGTCCCACGGCCACGCCCGCGGCCTCCGCCACGCCCTCCTCGTCCTCCAGACCCGGAAACAGTAGTGACTACTGCCGTCTCCGCGTTGGGTTTTTCTTCCGAGGTGTTTTTGCGCTTCTGAGCCTGTTGCTTTGTGTTTGCTGACTGAGGTACAGCCAGGACGTTGAGTAATCCCTCTGCATCGTCGTCAGCATCTGCATACTTGCTCGTTGTTTCTATCATCTCTCCCAAATCAGTGACCTTGTCACATTTCAGGCGGTGACGCAGTAGACCAATTGGGAGTCCTACGATGAAAGCTTCAATCGCAGTTTGATCGTTTACTCCCTCACAGGAGTTCTTGGTGTTGATCCATCGTCCGAGGTAATCCCGGCAAGTTTCTCCGGCTTTCTTGGTGCAACGCTGTAGCTCTCCGACCGAACAGGGCCTCCGATATGTGCCTTCGAAATTCCGAAAGAACGCACTTTGTAAGTCATACCAGTTATGGATGGTGTTTGCCGGAAGTTCATTGAGCCATGATCGTGCCGTCTTCCGCAGCATAAGTGGGAGATATCGGGTTGCGACCAGGCTGTTTCCGCCTTTAGCGATGCAGCAAGCTTGGAAGAAGTCCTGTAACCAGGTGTCTGGCCGATCAATGTCGTCGTAGGCTTGAATATGTCTTGAGATAGCAAATCCTTCCGGGAATTTTGTAGCTCTGATGCGTGGTCCGAAGCACTTTGGGCCCACGTACACGTCATCGTTTCATAGCGCCTAGCCTCTATGTTGGAGTTGATCCTGTGCCTTGCGTCGTTCAGGGATAGGGATCGTCCCGAATATCGGCTGTGGATGCGGTGCCTTGGAGCCGGACTTCGGCTTCTGCCACCACCTCCTCCGCCATGTCGTCCTCCTTGACCTCCTTGGGGGTCGTTGTGATAACTGTGCTGTGGAGAGGGTGGTGCAGCTGGGTTGTTTCCGGCTGATCGCTGCCTCTGTCCGGAGCGTCATTATTCCGGTTCCGGGGAGGTTCTTGACTATGACGAGCCCCCTGCCGGTTTGTGCCAGCGTGGTTTCCATCGTTCCTTCGTCCGTCGTTCCGACCATGGTGAGGCTCAGCCGGACGGTTTTCATGTCTAGGAGGTGGCATTTTCTGACGATCCTCCTCCCAACGTTTCTCTTTATGTTCTCCTTTTCGGGGAGGATTCCTCAGAATCAGTGCAGCCATCGCGTCTTTCTTGGCTGCTGGAGCGACGTTGCTCCAGTTATGTGTAGTTCTGCGGTGCTGTCCTGACGATCCGGTTCTTGAATAATTGTCTTCCCTGCGTTCGGGGTGACGATGTTGCGCCCGATCGTAGTGGGATCTTACGTCAGCCCATGCCGGATCTGTGCGACATTGGTCGGAATCTGAGACCAGCTTTTGACTTCCAGACAGGGCGACCTTTTGCTGCTCTAGTCCCTTATTGAGTAGCTTGATACCCAAACGTATCTCCTCTGGTCCTGCATTAGCCGATAGAATTTCGTGAGCTGCCACGATATTTTGCACTGATGTTGGGTAAACCCAATCTCCGTTGCTATCCTTCCGTGGCTTTCCCATCTCATCTCCAAAAAGGACGGCACGGACACGTGGGAATTGGTTGTCATCTATGTGACGCTTCCGTGTCTTCTGATGTAGACGGGACATATACTCCTTGTTTGACATGCGCTTCTTCTCCACCTCGATGTTTGTGGCTTCATCAAGAAGTTGTTGATGACGCGCTTCTAGGGCATGGGCCCTTTCGTCCAGCTCATCTGCAGTAAGTTCTGCAGCTGTAGGGATAGGTGTGGTTAATGCGGCATCGATGAGTTTGCGCGGACCTTCAGTGATCACGTGTCCATCCACCGAAGCTTCTTTTTTCGGCTCGTCTGGGATAAGTGCTCCATCCGAGTCTTCCTCGTATTCCTCGGCAATCACCTCCTCTGTCAGAGGGTCTTTTGCCGGGGTCTTGTTCTTCTTTGCCTTCTTGGCAGCGCCGGTAGCAAAGAGTGTTCCCCGGATCCTTCGTCCATGGCTTCTCCATCTTCTGCAGCTTTGGAGTTGTACTCCTCTTCATATTCCACGGAGAACTTTCGGAAATCTGCCGACGTCATGGATTCATCCGAGGATGTGGGAACGTCGGCTTTTGTTCCAATTGCCTCCAGCACCGAGTCGGTGTTTTCTCCAGCATCGGCGGAGCCGGATCCGGAGCCAAAATATCCGACAAAGTGCGATGTGTGCTTCCTGAGGTACCTGCGGCTTTCACGGTCAGCCATATCGAAACTTTTAATGGTTTCGAGGATTGCATCTGCTCTAGCGCCTTGCAGTATCATACATCTTAGTGTGTACCTGAGGAAAGGCTTGTCTGTCCCGACATCGTCAGAGTCGGAATCAGTGTCGTTGATGTGTTCCTCCTGGATTTCGACTTCCACGGGTGGGTCGATCTGGGATCCGGCTTCTCCAGGGAGTTCCACTCCAGATTCGACTTGAACCGTGAGGTCTTCTTCAGGCTCAGATTTCTCCACTATCTCCGCAACTGGTGCGGGCTGGGTGGTATTAGGGTTTTCTGAGATCCGGAACTGTGCCGCCTCCGTGGACAAAGGGGACCCAGAAGATTCTTTTGCCTCTATCATCACCGCTGGGGTGGGTTGGGCAGTTTCAGCGAAACCGATGTAAACATGCATCTCGCCGAAAGATATGATTGTATAGGCAGTCACGGCCTTTCTAGCTGGAGTCCAAGTCTCGTCGAGAACGATGAGAGGGATGTCGCTGGCGTAGAGTATGCAACCGACGACGGTGGTCTCGCCGATTCCGATTCTTGCAGATTCCGCTCGGAACGCAGATCTGAAGCTCACTTGCCCCACGGTGGGCGCCAATTGTCGTCGGATTGAGGATAAGTACGCCATAAGGGGGTCCTCGAGGCGTGCGGGAGAGAGGGGTGTGAGACATACGGTGTTCCGGGACGGTGAGCACACAAGTTTACCCAGGTTCAAATCCGCCGGCTTTGGATGGACCCTACTCTTGCTAGCAATCTAGTAATACGGCAGAGCCGGAATATGGGTTACAAAGGTTTCGCCTGTGCGAGTTGAGGGTCTAAAGTATTGGGTGTTATCTGGTGCCCTAAAGGCTCTCCCTAGGACGGCTTATATAGATATCCGGCCTAGGGTTTACATGAGAGATCAATCCGACTATGCCTAAGAGTTGGTTACAGAGTACATCTTGAACTACAAGTAACATTATGGGCCTAAGTCGGTAAGTCTTCTGGGCCTTCACGTAGTCGGATTGGACTCCGTTTTCTCTCCCTAACTGGGCCGCCCGTGAAGCAAAGCTCTAACCCGAAGTGGGCCACCCTGGTCAGTGAGGAGATGTGAGGATACCCGGAAAGTATATCCCCAACATTAGAGCTGTCCATCAGAAACCTTCCGGTCTTCTACAGCCATTGAAGCCTCCGGAATGGAAATGGGAGAAAGTAGAGATGGACTTCATAACGGGTTTTCCAAGGTCGCAGAAAGGCAACAATGCAATCTTTGTTGTCATCGACAGGCTTTCTAAAGTGGCTCACTTCTTCCCCGTCAAGGAAACAATTTCTGCAATTCAGTTGGCTGAGCTCTATATCAACAGAATTGTCTCTCTGTATGGGATTCCTCTTGAGATCAGCTCAGACCGTGGAAGCATCTTCACTTCCAAGTTCTGGGGAAGTTTCCAAAATGCTTCGGGAACAAAGTTGAACTTCAGCACAGCTTACCACCCTCAGTCGCAAGGACAAGTTGAAAGGATCAATCAGATTCTGGAAGATATGCTCCGTGCTTGCGTCATCTCTTTTGGCATGAAGTGGGAAGAATGCCTTCCTTATGATGAGTTCTCTTACAACAATAGCTTCCAGAAGAGTCTAAAGATGGCACCATTTGAGGTTCTCTATGGTCGCAAGTGCAGAACTCCGATTGGTTGCTCAGGAGCAGGTGAAAGAACATTGTTTGGCCCCGACATTGTAACTCAAGCGGAGGAGAAGGTTCACGTCATTCTCGAAAACCTGAAAGTTGCTCAAAGTCGCCAGAAGAGCAACTACGACAGAAAACACACGGACATGGAGTATGTCCCTGGTGATATCGTTTACCTTCGTGTCACTCCCATGAGAGGCACGCATCGGTTTGGTATCAAAGGGAAGCTGGCTCCTAGATACATCGGTCCTTTCAAAGTTCGTGGAAGAAGAGGAGAAGTAGCTTATGCTCTTGAGCTCCCTGAAAAACTCAAGGTTCATGATGTTTTCCATATACCTCAACTCAAGAAGTGCTTCAAGGATCCCGGCATGACCGTGGACCATGAGCTTATCAATCTCCAAGAAGACCTGTCTTATCAAGAACACCCCACAAAAATCCTAGAAGTCGCAGAAAGAAAGACTCGCAAAAAATCTATAAAGTTCTGCAAGGTGCAGTGGTCGCACCATTCCGTTGATGAAGCCACTTGGGAACGTGAGGATGAGCTCCGTGCCAAGTATCCTACCCTCTTCATGTCTTCTTCTTCTTCCTAGAATCTCGGGGCGAGATTCATGTTTAGTGGGTGAGAGTTGTAGCATCCCATCTATCTAACATCTGTAATGCTATATGGTCTACTAATAAAATGCTGCTTCCCACATATAATTGTTGCATCATAATTATATCATGGTCATGTCATCATTCCACCTTGCATTTGAGCATCATGTAAAACCCTTTTTCTTTTGGATCTTGTTTCATAGGAATTTCCAATTGTATTTGGTTCTTAATAAACTGTATTTGGTTCTTGATAAATGCTTGATGCCCAAGTTGAGTTGGGGGCATATCTTTTATTTAACTCCATTACCTTTTTCTATCACCACCCCATAATTCCACCATCCAACTATATGTGAGCATTGTATTTCTATCTGTTATTTAAGTCTAGCTCATGTGTGTTTGGATGGATCCACTTCTATTTTTACATGCTTCCATATATAATGAATGTTTTTTTCACAATATCAAATATGTGGAGCCACATGGCCACATTTGCATGCTATGTGGGTAGAATACATTCTCAAGCTTCCATAGAGGTTGAATTTTGAATGTGAGCATCTTTGAATACATATATATATGAGGCTATATGTTCATCTAGTAGAACACACACACTAGCTTGGCCAATTTATTTTTTCCTGCATGCTTATACTCCATCTATTCCATATGGGAAGGCAAGCTCCATAATTATTTTTGTAAGGCCCTTCTTCAAATTTTGAAGCACATTCGAATAAGTGACGATGTTATATTATAGTTGTTTTCACAACTAGTAGTGGGCTTTTATTAAACATGCATGGGCCATGCAAGTTTACACCATCTCCCTTCTATTGTGATTTCTTTTCAATTCGTGAGAAGCTTGTTGTTTTAAATCCACTCAAGTTTGATCAAATTCAATTGCAATCTCAATAAATAATCTACTTTTCCCATCTATGCTCTATTTGGGATTTATTTGTTTTTCTTCTTTTTGTTTTTGGAGCTTGGTTAAAAGCTTGCTTCAAATCAAACAAAACAAGGGAAATAAAGGAAACCTAAACTACCATCTGCGGAACCTAAACCGAAGCTAAGCTAAACAGCTACACCTCACCACTTAGCTAGCTCAATTCCTCCCAGGTGCACTCGGTGCAGCCTCAACCTGGACCAGACCCGACGCACCCTCTCTGATCCAACCCTACCCCTTGATGTGGGTGATCAGGTCGATCGAGAGCAGCAGAGGAGCCTCGCCAACGCAGCCTTGCTGTACCCTCTCTCCCTGCACCCTGGGCTCGAGCCGACCTAATCACGATAGCCCGTTCCTATTTTTCTTCCATCCCGCCTTCTGCACGTGAACGCTGCCGAGCCTCTCATGCCACCCCATGTGCCTCCAGCTCCTCTCCCTTATACCCCACCTAGCCAGTAACCCCAGATCGAGATCCAACTCGCCCAGATTGCCTCTCCTTCCCCCTCCATCGATCAACCACCATGGCAAGGCCATGCCCAAAACCCTAAGCCCAGCCCTGTCTACCACCTTTCCTCGTCGACCGGGTGTTTTGCAGCACGCCCAGGTCTACCAGGACATCCCTCTACCTCCTCTGCGTTACCCTGTACCGGCCGCGCCTCGCCGGAACTCGCCGTAGCTCGCCGGACACGCCGCAGCCGCCGGGAACTGAAGCTCGCAGTACCCCTGCTTCCACTCCGACCCGCTCCACCTCTCGCTCTAGCGACGTCACTAGCGACCCCCTGGTGAGCCTCTCAACCTCCTAGACAAGCCAGCCCTCCTCCTAGCGGCCTAGCCTCGCCGGACGCTTCGTCGAGTAGCCTACGTGCACCGCCGCGCGCCGCGCTCTGGCAGACAGCAGTAGCAGCCGCCCAGCAGACACCACCTAGGGGCCCTGTTCTTCGAAGAATTGCGGCCGCTACAGTCCTCCAGAGGCCAAACCACCTGAGCGAGTATTGTAGCCGAGGGCCCCCTCTTCGTCTTTTGTTTTTGCGCCACCGTGAGATTCGCCCCCGTTTGGTCGCCACCGTCGTCGGAAAACGACTAGAGCCACCGCCGGTACGGTCTTAGATCCGTCAGTGAGCAGCAACGGCAGCGCCTGAAAACCCCTCTGTTCTTCCACAGTTTTCGGTCGCTGTGGGCCGCCTCCGTGCGAGCTTGCTAAACGGAAGTTGTAGCCCACACAACCCTCTACAACTATCCTTTTTGCGGCTTGGCAAAATTCGCCGCCGTTTAGTTGCCATCGTCATCGCAACTCCAGTCGAGCTCGCAGTTTTCCTGCCGGCGACGTGCAGTCGTCAGTTCGGGCGTCGTAGTTTTGCAGAAGAGACCCCGCGAGTTTTTGTCTATCACGCGTCGCCCCCCCCCCCCGCGCGACCCTGTAGACCCACCAGTCAGCCCCTCCGCCATTTTACAAAAAGGCCCCCGTGGTTGTGGGATCCTCAACCCGTGCTCCCACGGATCCCACACGTGGCAGGCCCCTGCTGGCGCGCCCGTGTGTGGCCCCGCGGATCTGCCGGCCCCACCTGTCGGTCTCGGTGGCTAGTCAAACGCGCGGTAAGAAAACCCGAGCCAATCCCGCCGTGTCACCGAGCGCTGAGTCAGCGCAGGCCCCACTTGTCAGTGACGGTGGCTAGCTTCCTTTGAATGTACAAAGTCTCGGTTCTTTTTTGTTTAATAAAAACGATTTTAGAAATTGTTTAAATGATTTTTAAATCCAGAAAATACAAAATTTTAGTTGACAAATCCAAATAATACAAATGTTATATGTTTTTGAATCAGAAAAATGTAGGAATTCAAATCTGCCATCCAAAATGATATTTGACTAATTTAAATTTTCGAAATTGTTTAATTGCAATAAAAATGCCCTTTCTCAATTAATTAATAACTTTAATTCTATAACTCCAAATTTGACAAATAATATGTCTAAATCGATCAGCGCGACGAGCCCGTTCTATCTATGCAGTCCTTGTTCTGATTTGAAGCATGCATCATATCTATATTAAAAATCAGAACTGTTTATGGCAATAAAACTTGCCCAAATAATTAATAAAATGACTTATTCTTGTCCCCACATCTCACCCTTGCCATGCTACATTATTGCCATGTAATTTGTGCATCATTCATCATGGCATGCTTGGTTGCTTGTCGCATTTTATTTATATGCTGGTGCACTTTATTTATGTTGGTCCTTGTTTGTTTAGTTTTTCTTTCGAATAGACATCGAGCAGGGGAATTATCAGGAATCCCAGGAGTACTACCCAGATCCACCTCTCGCTTCAACTGAGCTGCCAGGCAAGCACTACCACATGCTTGCATACATATAGTACCTATTGCCTCTATCTTATTCTTGCATTATTGAGTCGCGATTGCATTAAATTGTATCCCAAGTACTGCATAGGCTTTACTTTTAAACCCCACCGCCTGTTCCTCAATCCCATGAGCCATTACTACAGGAGTTGTTTGAGCCATGCGAGTCGTAGAACAGCATGTGTAGGGTATGTGAGTGTCTGATGGATAACGAAGTACCTAAACAACTTAACCTGAGTAGTAATGGGATAACTAATGAAAGAGACATCGATGAGCAATATCTGCTATTTAGTTTTTCATGCTCACTTGTGTCCCGTAGGACCCCGAGTACTTGATACATGTTCCTTGAATATTCGCACTATCCACATACAGGAGACTCTATGAATCCCTCTTTGCAAGAGCTTGATTTGTACTGTATTTCTTGAGGCCACAAAGTAGTTTGGGGCTTTATTACTATCATGTACCTATGCCATGTTTTATTGCTTTAATTAAGATCGTGCGTGGAGCACCTGTACTGTTTTGGATCGTGCCACATTTTCGCGGTATCGACAAGCCCAGTCACATTTTCAGGTTCCCAGTCGCTTACAGCCATCGTCACAAACCCTGAGTCCGTTCCGAAGCCGGCCAACTTCATTGCGGGTAGCTTAGTGGGTGGCCCCCTGAAATAGTTTATGAATCCTGTGATCGCTTCGCTTTGTCGTGAACGCCTCGTTGGATTTTGATTTGGTTTTTTCGAGGTCGATCATGTGTGTGTTGCTATTTGTGCACCCCTGCAGGGTAAATCTTTCTGAAAGCCGTGTCCGCAGTTATAGACGACTTGGAGCACAGTTTCTTGATCATAGACAAGTATAACTAAAGTACCGATTTTAATTTGTCTAAATACCTGTCTAGTAATTAGTACAATACTCATGGAATGGTTAATAAAACTATCAACGAATGGGTTGTTCATCCGCTTTCTCGTTGGTAAACGAGAAGGAGGATGGATCTGTTACTTTATACTGTTATAACTGTTGTTCCTAATTAACAGACATCCGTCTATCATTGGTTAGACGGATGGTTAGCGAGTATATATAGACTTGTTAGTTATTATCTTTTGCTGCAATTGCGTCACCCCAGATATATGTCCCCTTTAGAGGCATAAAGACTTGCAAGGTACCCCTATAGGGTCTCACACGATAAATTGTTTGATTCAGATGAACAGGTGTATTCGCAAGATGGATACTAGGTGGAGGAGACAGATGATGTTGGCAACGATCACTTGGTGTAGAGATTCCGGGGATGGGGATCCGTGAGATCTGTGGACGGGATGTGCTTATTTATGTGGCATCTTATACCGATTTGCTTCTTATCCGTACTCGGATCTTGTTTCCCGCTTCCGCTTAATACTTGATACTCTGTTGATTGATGTATGAGGAGCTATCCTACACTATTATGACTATCTAGGATATTTAGATCTTGCCGTATGGCGTTGCAATATTTCTATTTCTTTTAGATGGTATGGCTCTGAGAACTGTTGTAAGATAGCTTGCATACATACTCACTTGTGTATGTATTTGATCTCTTCGCATGTTGCCTACGTCGCTCGTTCTTTCCCCGAAGTTGTTGGAAGTGGTTAGGGCGGCCGACGGGCCTACACGTGGGTGGCCCTAGGCCCCCGCTGTACTTCTTTAACCACTTTTGGTTCATAACAAGCTCTAGTTCATCAAAAACGGATCCCCTTATACCTTATTGCATTTTTTATCTTGGAGGTTTTTCCGGTTTCTCACCAAGAGAGGTATCTCACATCATGATACATGAAATGTTCTCTCTTGGTGGTATCCAATATTTTGTTGGGTAGCTCTTGTCACCCCCTTTCCAACAAAATTGGTTTCGGGTCAATCGGAGTCCGGATGCAAATGTTATGATCGTTACAATTTTGTTGTTTCCATTAGTTTTGTCTCTAACAGGTTTTTCAGACCGGAGTCTCTGGTGTGCAGACACCGGAGTCTCCGGTGAGGTCCGGAGTTTCCCCACAAGTCTCCGGAGCGGATCAAAGTTGAAGACCTGGGTCAGCCAGATTGGTGGTCCGGAGCAAGGTCCGGAGACTGTCCGGAGTCTCCGGTCCAAGCCCTTGACCGAAGTCTCCGGTGTGGTTGGACCGGAGTCTCCGGTCCACTTGGCCCACAGAAGGGCTGGGTCATTCTGTTTGGTGGTCCGGAGGCTGGTCCGGAGATGGGCCGGAACCTCCGGTGTGTAGGCCGGAGTCTCCGGTCTGACTCTTCTCCAACGGTCAGAAAACGGTCAGAAATCAGTGGGCCTATAAATAGGGGACCTCTTCTTCAACCTCAAGCTGCTCGTTCCAGAAACTGAAGAACACCATTTTAGAGACACCAAAACTCCAAGATCTCTTCATCCAACCACCCAAACTCGCTGATCTTTGGGGAATCAGAGGAGGAGGCCTTGATCTACAGCTTCACCAAGAGAGATCTTCATTTCCCCCTCATTCACTTGAGGGCCCCTTGCTCTAGGGTTTCATTGGAAACCCTAAGCCTTGTTTTGGTTTGAATTGATTCTTACAAGCTTGTCTTTGATTGTTTGACAGCTTGCTTGTATTCAGGAGCCTCCAATTAAGTTGTGGATGTGTGCCTCGAACTTGTTGTAAAGGTGTCGGCTACCACCTCAAAGGTTGCCGATAGTGGAAGGGTGGATCGATCCCATTGGGGTGAGATTCATCGGAGAATAAGGGAGGCCTTTTGTGGCGTTGGTGGTTTGATACCACCCTCTCTCCAAAAGAGACGTACTCCATTGTTGGGAGGAACTCGGTAATAATCATCGTCTCCGTGTGCCTCGGTTATCTCTATACCCGAGCTCTTACTTATGCATTTTACTTTGTGATAGCCTTCGTGCTTGAAGTCTATATCTTGATATCACATAGTTGGTTGTCTTGCTTAGCATAAGTCGTTCGTGGACATAGGTGAACCCTAGTTGTTCTAGGTTTTGTGCTTAACAAAGTAAACGCTAGTTTTATTCCGCCTTTGTTAAGCCCATCTCGTAAAAGTTTTAAATCACCTATTCACCCCCCCTCTAGGCGACATCTGTGTCCTTTAATTGGTATTAGAGCCCGGTCTCTCATTTTAGCCTTCACCGCCTTGAGAGTAAATATGCCGGCTAGGGGATTAGTGCACAATGAAATAGTCACATTCGATGTCACACATTATGATATATGGAAAACTCGTATGCTTATTCATTTTCGGGACATGGACCCAAATTTGGAGCATATTGTAGATGTAGGTTTTTCTCCTCCTATGGATTTCGAAAATCTATCTTGTGAGGATGAGAAAAACTTATATCTTGATGCTCAAGCTTCTAATGTGCTTGTTAATGCTTTGAGCTATGTAGTTACATCTTCAATCATTCCTTTTTGGAGCGCCCATGAGTTATGGACAAAACTTCAAGATAAATATGTTGTGTCCACTATTTTTGAGGATGATTGTGTTGCTTCCACTTCCGGTCGAGATGAGTTCTGATCTTGTTCCACTTCACCAACATGTGAGTTGTCACAAGGTAATGATATGGTGAGTGGTGATAGAACTTGCAATGTGGATAGTGAGCTAAACATGCATGATGCTTCATATCTATCTCATTGCAATGTTGTATCTTTGGGCATGAACACTCGTAGTACTATATGTGATTTACACCCTAGTGTTGATTTCCCTTGCATATCATGTAGAGATGGATTGAATATAGCTCATGATGATATGCTTTCTTTGCCTTGTTGCCATGATAAATGTGCTTCTATTTCCTCTAGTACTTGTGTTGCTAATCATGTAGAGGAAATCGAAGAATGTGTGGACCAAGGCAAGGTTGCTATGGGAGCTTCAAGTGTTCCCCCATCATCACCTTCTCCCAACATTCACTTATGCCTCATGGCTAAGGAATCAAAGGTAACTTCTCTGTTGGATCCCAATGCACCTAATGATGGTGTGAATGTTGACTATGAAGTAGAAGATGATTTTGCTTCTTTAAAAGAGAAGGGGGAGCTTGTTCTTCGTGCTCTACACAAAAATAAAAATGCTTGCTCCACTTTCATTGAAATCTGAACTTTGCCATTGAAAGTAAGGAACTAATTTATGAGCATGAGGACACAATTGAAAACATGAGTAGTCTTGAGCGTGAGTATGCTAATGACATTGCAAACCTAAATTATTCTCTTGGGGAGGAACAAACCACTAAGGAATCTCTTGAGGAGACTTTTGCTCTAGAGCTGTCTACAGTGAAGGAATCTCATGATAGAGGTCTTGAGGTGTCTAGTGACCTCAAAAGTAAAAATGATGAGCTTCAAGTTTGTTATGCTAAACTCCTTGAGGATTTTGAGCACCTCAAAAATGGCTCTAGGGTCATCAAGGGTGAGCTCATCAAACTCACTGAGTCACATGAGCAACTTAAAGCTTCTTACTCAAAAGAGCTTTCAAAGTTTCCCTCACCTCTTGCAATTAATAATGATGCTTGTGCTACTAACTCTATTCCTTGCAAAGCATCTATCTTGAAGGAAAATGTTGAGCTAAAGACTCAACTTACTTTGCTAACTAGCAAGTATGGGATCTTGGAAGAAAATCAGGGTAAGCTATCAAGCTCTCATGAGTATCTTCTAGCATCCCATGCTAGGCTAAGGTTAGCTCATAAGGCTAGCTGTACAAAGGTAACATCTTGTGGGCCACATGTGGACATTAGCACTATATCTACTCCAAATGTTATATTGCCATGTGCTAGTCCTTGTAATTTATCCTCTCACAACCATGCTATATCTCATGATGAATTACATTCCGTGCCTTGTTGCTCTAACAATGTAGCATTCACTTCCTCTAGTACTCTTGTTGAAACTAACCATGTAGAGGAAATCAAAGATCTCAAGGCTCAAGTCACTTCTTTGAAGAATGACTTGAAAAAGGGTCATCAAGGGAAAACCGCACTCAACAAAATCTTGAGTGTGCAAAAATCTCCCAAGAACAAGAGTGGGCTTGGATTCAACCCCAATGTCAAGAACAAGTCCGCTATCTATTTGAAGCACAAGGACAACAAGAAGAATGACCAAGATCAAGTCAAGAATCCGGTCAACATTGTTTGCTTCAAGTGCAAGGAAGAAGGGCATCATGTTAGATATTGCCCATTGAAGAAGAAGTCTCTTAGTGTGAAGCAACAAGGGAAGCGGCCGCAAGCTCCACCTCAAGTCGTGGACGGGCCCCTTCCTAAGAGGACTACTCGAGCTCTTCCTCGAGTTATGGCCTCACCTAAGAATAAAGATGGCAAGAGAAGAACTTGCTATATATGTCGTGAGAACGAGCATATTTATTCCTCATGCACTATTGGTATCTCCTCATCCAACCCTATCATTATTGATGATGTTTATTATCTTAGGAAGGATGAGGTTGGCAATGTGTTTGCCCAATATGTTGGTACTCAAAGTGGTGTCAAGAAAAGAACCATTTGGGTTGCCAAGCCTATTGTGACTAACTTCTTAGGACCCAACTTGGTTGGGGACCAACAAGCCAAAATTTGATTAATAATTGTGTTTGGAGGGTATTGGAGACTTGGCTACATCATGAAGAATTAAGGGAACTTCAATTATATTCTCTCAAGCCAAGTCATTTAGTAATGCATATATCTATCATATATCCATTGCTCCTCCTTGCGGTAACATGTTCTCAACTCATTTACATTGAAAGTTACTTCCCCTTGTGCATGTGTTAGTTTTGTACCTTGCATGTGTTTCGTATATGTTGTGCTTCCTACTTGCTTAACTTGAGAAATCAAGCTTGTGCATGTTGGTTTGCACACCATGTATGTGTTTTATGTTTGAGTCTATTGCATCTTGTTCATATCTTAATTGGCTCTTGCGGGAGATTAATGGACTATCCCATTGTGGGGGAGTGTGTTGTCCTTTGGGGCACCTCACAAACCTAAATGTTTGTACATGAGGAATACCACTGAGTATTGATAGTGCAACATTATATAGTCCATATGTGGTATGTTTCTCATGAGAAATTCAAGTTCTATAATGTCCATTAATCATCTCTATTTGGATCCATTTTGCCTCGTGTCGGTATTTATGGTTTATCACATTATGGGGGATTCATATGCTTAGTGCATATTACAAGCCTATAAAATGGGAATATTCGAGGCTGTGTCACTTAGAATTGATATTGATAATTATCTAGCTCCTATGTGACACATTTGCTCAAACAAGTTCAAATTTGCTTGAATACATTGTTTCTCATATTTTGGATCTTGTTTGTGTGAGCTCTTCTTGGTATGTGTTTCCTCATACTTGTACATCTATATCCTCATGGAAACCACTAACTTCAAGTTACACTAATCACTAGTGTTTGTGTGACTATTGGAAGCTACCAAGAATCTCTTCCGGAGCATCAAGCTTAATTTTTACATTTCGTAATATGCTTCTTGTTATTAATATGATCATGATATCCTTGAAAACTACCTTGGGAAATGTTTCCCCATATTTATTGTCATTGGACAAGTGGTACTCCATATATGGTAGAATTTATTGATCATGTTCACTTTGACCTTTGGTTTTCTTTGTCCTATCTTTGGCCAAGAAAATGTTTTACTTTTCTCCCATGTCTTCCTTGCCTCTTATGTGAAGAAATGTTTTATCACATTATGGGGGAGTAATATACTTTGTGCATATTACAAACCGAGAAAATGTGAATGGTTGAGGTTGTGTCACATATAATTGGAAATTATCTAGTTCCTATGTGGCACGTGAGCTCAAACAAGTTCCTTTTTGATATAATGGTTTTATCCCTTATCCTTTGGATCTTGTTTGCAAGAGATTTCCTTGGTATGGGTTTCATCATATATGGATTCCTATATCTAAGTTGACAAGAATTTTGCCTCTAGTTATTCTAATCATTGCTGTGCGTGATTGGTTAACTAGTTGAAACCCTCAAGGATCTCTTTCATGTATTGTTTTTTAATTCCTATCTTTTGACACTCGCTCTCTCTTTATGAATATGATCTTGGATATATTTTCTATCTACCACTGGGAAATATTTGCGAGACCTTTGTCCTTGGACAATCGGTACTATAATATGTGGTAGATCTTCTTGATCATTTTCACATTGGTTTTTGCTTTATTTTCCTTATCTCTTACCAAGAATTTGTTTTGTCTTTTATCCCATGTCTTCCTTAATCCATATGTATCATTCTTTGTCTTGAAATCATTTAGTTATCTAGTTGATGTAGGTAGGGATGATGATCCCATGTGTGTGCATCTTGTATTCAAATGCAAAATCTTAAATAATGCACTAATCATGGGGGAGTTCTCCTATATTATTTATAACACTCATTTTATGCTTCTTCATGACATGTTTTGATCCATACCAAGTTTTATGCATTTGGAATATAAATCTTGTCTTTGGTACTTTGTACCATTCTTGTAAAATGTTGGGAGTTTGGTTCTTTTGTTGGAACCATTTTTTTAAATTGGTATGTTGTTTGGGACTTGATTTTCTCATTCCATGTTTTCTATTTAACCATTTGCATGAGATAAATCGTTGAGCATTGGTATTGGTTTATCCTCTTTGCCCTTTGGCTGTTGCCGTGTTCATTTGTTGAAATTGTGTCCTTTCATGTGTTGATTTGGCTCTTCGATGCAATTTGGACACCTTTTGTCATGTCACACTCTTGTGTGTGACTTCTTGGATTACTTGTTGTTTTTGTTCAAATTGTATTTCCTTTTTAGTTCTTGAAAATCTTGTGCATGCATGTTTACTACAAGTTCTATATTATGGCATGCTTGCTTTCTTGATCCAATATATAGGGGAGTCTCCACCAAATCCTATTGGCTAAGATGTGCATGAAATTCAACTTCATATCAATATGTGTAACACCCCGTCCACTCCTGGGCTCGGGGGGTGTCACTCCTGGCAGCTTAATAGGATATCTAGAATGGCCCCACAGACCAGCACTAGTCTTTTCTGCGCACTTTGTCCTCACTCGTGTGCACCCGGTTACCCACTTCCCGGTCGGTCGCCCATCCTAGAATTGCTCTAGGTCAAGCACGCTTAACCTTAGAGTTCTTTTCGAATGAGCTTCCGAAAAAGAAGTTGCAACTTGTTGGTATGAGTATTCTATCAATCCTATTAATCCATGTGCCTGGTCTCACAATATGCACATATTTATGTGGAGTGTCTCCTATGTATTGTAGTTTCACTAACTACTTCGGACCCAATTTGTTTGGGGACCATAGTGTACTTAATATTGTTTTAGGTACATTGGAGATACATCGGTTGCCTGTCTCAATTATAAGAAGATGTGGTGACTAAATGATCACTGAAGGCAAGCTAGGATGATCAACAAACTCATATCTACTTGATCCTACCAATGGTATCTCGGTAACAAGTATCCCTCTCATACATACTTTTCTAGCATCCAACCTTTGTGGTTGCATCTTGGCATGATTTCCTTTAGTTGCTTTTATTGTGGTTCTTGCAAGAATTTGATTGTATCATCCTTATTGTGGTATGAGTATGTTGAGATCAATGCATATTTTGGGGAGTATACAAAAATCATGTTTATGATACACCAATCCCACATATGCCAATCTATCAATTCTATTGCCAATCATTACCTCAATTTCTCCATGCGCAATATGGATGAATTTGCAAGGTTTATTTGTTTCTCTTTATGATACTTGTTGCTTTTCCAAATGCACTCCAAGTATCTCGTGTTCCCTTGTGATAGTTGTAATGTATTTATTTGTGATTGAAGGTCATTGATGTTCAATAAGATATATTCGAGCCTTTGGCCGTGCTTTCTAGCAAAAATATTATTGGCTTTATCTATGATTTTTGTTTGGATATCTTGTTCATTCTTGAGTATCCATTTTGTGTATACATGTTTCTTTGTGGATTTATATCTTGGTGATTGTTGTCTACCTAGAAACTTATATACATAATTATGGCTAAATCTCTAGTTGATATCCTTTTTCTTTGGAGTCTACACCTTGTGCTCATTCCTTTTTCTTTGGTGGCTCCTAAAAGTTTTGCTTTAAGTTCTTGACCTTTTTGTTTGCATCTTTTGGCAATTGTTGGTATTAAGAAAGTTGATCTCTCATGCCTTTGTGTTGTTAGGTAAGTTTGGGAGAGCAAGGATACCATGTTTATGTTTGGTGCATAAAACCTTGGGGAGCTTTCCTAATTTACCTAAGAACACACATTCGCTTTCTTGGTCTTGTTTGGTGCTTTTGTTTGATCATGGGGAGTTCAGATTCCATAATTCTGCACCTTGTTGTGCATGAACCTTGGGGAGCTCCCTATTTTCATCTAAACACTCATTTTATCTAATCATAATATCTTCTCTCTTGCTCATGGTCGTGGTCTAAGTGATATAGAGGGAATGAGGATGCCATGTTTGTGCATATTGTATTCAAACACAAATTATAATTTGTGCACAAACCTTGGGGAGTCTCCTCATATTATTTAGATCACTCTCTTTTCAACCTTATCATAATATCTATCTTCCTTTTTGTAAAGTGCTTCTTTTGATCTTTTGATTGCATGCTTCATTTGTTGATGCTTCCTCACCATTTTATTTCTTTGAAATCTTTGGATCCTCAGTTTAGTTTGATTTCCTCCTGGTATTCGTCATTTGGATACGTGCATTTTATTCCACTCATATTATGAGAGATGCACACCATATGGAGGAACTCTCACTAAATTGGCCTTCTCAAGCTTTTCACCCATTTCAGCAATCGATGCCAATAGGGGAGAAGTTTCAAAGGGTTTTAGGAAATTTGCTTGTGTGTTGTGAGTTTTGTACTTAAACACTTGCCTCATGTGCTTTGCATCTTAGTGTGTTGCTCAGCATCTTGTATATATAGTGGAAACTCCACCACCGGTAATGGTTGGCAATATATGCAATGGAATTCAAGTTCATCCACATATGCATATATTGTGGGGGAGTTTGCTCTATATATTGTGGTTGTAATAACATCACATACTTGTGTAGTATTGGATGCTAGGACAACCGTTTTGTTTGGTTAATTCATTATATAAACCCTCTAAAAGGGATTGTCATCAATTACCAAAATGGGGGAGATTGAAAGTGCATGTGTGCCCCCATGTGTGGTTTTAGTAATTAATGACAATCTTTGTGGACTTATGTTTGCATTGAGTTTTACTTGTAGGATTTGTCCATAGGCAATGCTTGAACCATATGTTGGCTTCAAGGTTGGGAGAAGAAGAAAGTAGAGAAGATCAAGTGTTGACCAAGGTTTCAATGAGTGATTCGGAGATTGGTCAAGTAAGAGTTGGGCCTATAGCAAGTGTGTCTTGAAGAATAAAGTTGGAGTGATATCTCTTATGTACCTTCAAGACACCAACATAATGAATAAAGAAGAAATGATGTCCAAGTTCAAGATTAGTCATCTCGAAGAGATCATTTGCTTGAAGCTTTCCATCCTATGGTGATCATGGATATGGGAAGATGATATGCCCAAAACAGATGCTCTACCATAATGGAGTGTGGGGAGAAATTTGCAAGTCTTCCCCAAGCTAGCGCAACCAATCAAGAAAGGTGTTCCATCTTGAGGTGGAGAAGATCGTCATCATCAAGATCAAGTGGAATATGCGCAAGGCAAAGGTATGGTATTGATAGGGTTTCCTTCTTACCGGTCTCGTGGCGCTAGTTGGAGAGACCAGTTTGTAGGATAGATAACCATTCTATCAAGAGGGGCTCTCGAGTGAGTAACTTGATCATATCCTTCGGAGAGAGCTCAAACCTTTGCATTCTTGGCATCATCTTCCTTGGTTATTATTTGGATCTTATCCATGAGAGGTTCTAGAACTTGTGGTAATATTCATAACAAGCTCTAGTTCATCAAAAACGGATCCCCCCTTATACCTTATTGCGTTTTTTATCTTGGAGGTTTTTCCGGTTTCTCACCAAGAGAGGTATCTCACATCATGATACATGAAATGTTCTCTCTTGGTGGTATCCAATATTTCGTTGGGTAGCTCTTGTCACCCCCTTTCCAACAAAATTGGTTTCGGGTCAATCGGAGTCCGGATGCAAATGTTATGATCGTTACAATTTTGTTGTTTCCATCAGTTTTGTCTCTGACAGGTTTTTCAGACCGGAGTCTCTGGTGTGCAGACACCGGAGTCTCCGGTGAGGTCCGGAGTTTCCCCACAAGTCTCCGGAGTGGATAAAAGTTGAAGACCTGGGTCAGCCAGATTGGTGGTCCGGAGCAAGGTCCGGAGACTGACCGGAGTCTCCGGTCCAAGCCCTTGACCGAAGTCTCCGGTGTGGTTGGACCGGAGTCTCCGGTCCACTTGGCCCACAGAAGGGTTGGGTCATTCTGTTTGGTGGTCTGGAGGCTGGTCCAGAGATGGGCCGGAACCTCCGGTGTGTAGGCCGGAGTCTCCGGTCTGACTCTTCTCCAATGGTCAGAAAACGGTCAGAAATCAGTGGGCCTATAAATAGGGGACCTCTTCTTCAACCTCAAGCTGCTCGTTCCAGAAACTGAAGAACACCATTTTAGAGACACCAAAACTCCAAGATCTCTTCATCCAACCACCCAAACTCGCTGATCTTTGGGGAATCAGAGGAGGAGGCCTTGATCTACAGCTTCACCAAGAGAGATCTTCATTCCCCCCTCATTCACTTGAGGGCCTCTTGCTCTAGGGTTTCATTGGAAACCCTAAGCCTTGTTTTGGTTTGAATTGATTCTTACAAGCTTGTCTTTGATTGTTTGACAGCTTGCTTGTATTTCGGGAGCCTCCAATTAAGTTGTGGATGTGTGCCTCAAACTTGTTGTAAAGGTGTCGGCTACCACCTCGAAGGTTGCCGATAGTGGAAGGGTGGATCGATCCCATTGGGGTGAGATTCATCAGAGAATAAGGGAGGCATTTTGTGGCGTTGGTGGTTTGATACCACCCCCTCTCCAAACGAGACGTACTCCATTGTTGGGAGAAACTCAGTAATAATCGTCGTCTCCGCGTGCCTCGGTTATCTCTATACCCGAGCTCTTCCTTATGCACTTTACTTTGTGATAGCCTTCGTGCTTGAAGTCTATATCTTGATATCACATAGTTGGTTGTCTTGCTTAGCATAAGTCATTGGTGGACATAGGTGAACCCTAGTTGTTCTAGGTTTTGTGCTTAACAAAGTAAACGCTAGTTTTATTCCGCCTTTGTTAAGCCCATCTCGTAAACGTTTTAAATCACCTATTCACCCCCCTCTAGGCGACATATGTGTCCTTTCATATTGTTTAATGCCCAAGTTGAGTTGGGGGCATATCTCATTCTACTCCACCACCTTTCTTTGGCTTCATCTAAATTCCACCACCCTAGTCATATATGAGCCATTGCTTTTCTTTTGCTATTTAAATCTAGCTCATGTGTGTTAGGATGGATCCACTTCTATTTCTACATGCTCCCATATGTGTCATGTGTTGTTTTCACAATTATCTATAGACTTAAGTTTGCTAAAAAGGAAGCATTCTCAAGCCATGTGGAAGTACATGTCTATGGCTAGTGGGTTCAAGAAAAAAAATAAACAGGATCAGCTTAAAGAAAATGAGTAATTAGTCAAGGCCTGCCTGTGAAAAAACTAAACAAATGTAGTTAGAGCATCTTCAATTTGTTGGATGCATAAAAATCCGTCGGTGGAAAACACGGCTATTATTGAGCACGCCGAGGCAAATTCCTACTCCACCAGATGTCCAAAAATAGGTTGCGCACAAAAAAATTTAGGGCACGCACACAAAAAGCCTAATCCTTTCGCTGCAAATTTGATGTGCTGGCCCGCGCTGCCCAACCGCCAAACTGAAACTTCCGCGTGCGACTTCCTTCATCCCGCCGCCAGGGAAACCTCGGCCATGGAGGAATATTCCGCCACTCCCCCAACCCCTTCTGCTCCGCCCCCACATCTGTCGATGCAACAGTTTCATCGCCGCTCGCAGCATCCCTCCATCGCCGCCGCTGCACTCATATCTAACGCCAACATCGTCTGCGGCTAGATGTTTGCGCCACCACGACCAACGAATCCACATGTTGTTATCCACCGCCCGCCTTGAAGCCAAGGAATGTCGTGCCCAAGCGGATGACATCTATTGCGGTTCCTGGCCAGAAGAAGGGCAAGATCGACGTGGATCCACACGACAAACCTGTAGCAGGGCATGTAGATGGCCAATTTCAGCCACAACAACCTCTACTGCAGCCACCCCAGTCGCGAGCGACTACGGAGGAGGTAGCGTCGTCTGTTGTGCCCAACATGTTCGACCCAATGACGACAAGGACCATAATTGATTTTTTATTGTTTTGAATTATATAGATGAATATAAATAATGAAATTTAATGTAGTTTGATGTGTGTTAACTTTCATGCATTGTAGTATGGATGATGAAATGTCTATGTCAACTATGAATGTTGGGTCATCACATTCACAAGAGTATTGGTCTCAAGAATATGAAACTGAACAACATGGTGATGAAGTTGACATGGAGAATGATGGTGAGAGTGAGGGTTTCAGTGATGCACTAAAGGGGCGGGCGGCCAACTACACCATGGAGTAAGGCATTTTACTATGCAACACATGGTGCAATGTGGGAATGGATTCGATCACAATCATGGAGAAAACAAGAGACAGTTATTGGGTTAGGATTAAGGAGTACTTCAGTACATACGACCAAAGTGGAATTGGGCGGACGGATATATATTTTCATTCTCGTTGGTTTGCAGTTTCATCGAATTATCAAAGGTGGGCGGTGACATTAGCAAATATTGAACGAATGAACCCAAGTTGCACAAATGACAGAAATAGGGTATGTTGTATTCTTTTGTGACATCTGTTTATCTTCCATGTGGATACTTTGTTCAATTTATTATTGTCCATGACAAATTTTCTCTCTTTTGGTTCATATAGCTCAATATTCCCCAAAATTTATTCAAGGGGTATGCAAAGAGAACCAAGAAGGGCAAGCTGTTTCAAGGAAGACCATTCATATTGGCCCATTATTATAAGGAGCTAGAGAATGAAGAGAAATGGAAGAATGTTATGTGTTGCAAGTGCCAAAGAGAAACAGAGTCAACTATGGAGGCAAGAATCATTGATGGCGATGAATCATCAAGCAAGGATGGAAAGAAAACCATACTCCAAACTCGGTTGAAAAAACAAAAATAAGACCCACCGGAAGGAAACAAGCAAAATAAAAGGGGAACACGACTAGAGATGGTGACATAAAGAAGTCATTGGACGCTATTGTGAGTGCAAGAAAGAAAGCTTTTGAGGAGAGGAAGTTTTCAAGGAACAAAGAAATACAGGGTAGGTCGACGAGCGATGAGATAAGGGATGTAGCCAAGGAGAGGAGGGCCTTCGTAGAGGATAAGAAAGTTGCTATCGAAGAAACTATATGTCTCATGGAGCATGAGAAAAGTATCTTCTTCATGGACACAACCAACATCGATGAAAGGAAAAAGGAATACATCAACCTTTGTCATGATCAAGTCTTGGCTCAGAAAAGAATGATGGGAAGTTACATGAATGGATACATGGGATGTTCTAACATGGGAGGATACATGGGTGGCATGGGAGCGCCTAAGGGAGGCATGAGTGGAATGAGTGCACCTATAGGAGGAACTGGTGGCAGGGGACCACCTACAAGTGGTATTAGAGGCATGGGTGGCATGGCTGTACCTATTTGGGAGGCATTGGTGGCATGGATGCACCTATAGAAGGCATTGGAGGCATGGGTGCACCCATGGGAGCTACAATGGGTGGCATTAACGACATGGGAGCACCTTCGGGTGGCATTGGAGACATGGGATCTACAATGGGTGACATGGGAGCTAGGATGGGTGCATTCATGACTATCATGGTATATCACATGCCTCCCATGAATGGTTGTTTTGGAGTTTACATGGGTGATGGCACGTGCTCCTAGAATACACCAACACCGTCGAAGTTTCCAATGATGATGAAGCACAAGATGGAGATGCCCATGGAAAGGACGAGGCATGATGGTCGTAGGCATTGATGTTAATGTTTCATGTGTTTATTTGAACTTCAATTGTGATGAACTTGGTTGTGTTGAATTATGCTATAATTTTAAACTATACCATGGATTTAATCTATGTATGATGATGAAGTCATGTTCTTGAATTTATATGTGTGTGCTGGAAATTAGATTTATATGTCCATCACTTTTGTTTGATCTTGGAAATTTGATATGCGTTTAATCTTGGCAAGTTGAAGCCAATCGCGGCTTATTTTAGTGCGGCTAGAAAACTATTGTCTGCATAGCGTTGCATTTTTGTGTGCCTAGAAATTTTGTAGCCTGCTGCACCCACTAAAACAACCAAAATGGTGCCCAAAAACCAAAAAGTTATGCACTCTTTTAGTGCGAAATGTTGGATATGCTCTTAAGATTGGTAGTTGATGGACCTCTTGTAGGCGTTGAGTTTCCTTCAGCAATCGCTATGGAATCGACCTAGGCGGCCATTGTGTTGTAGTTGACGATCTGGTGATATAGACGAAAGGATGTAGACACCCGAGTGCTAGGGGTTGCGCGGTCACCTCTATTGATGACACCATCGAGCACACCGCCGCGCGGGAGGTGGGAGAGAAGGTCTATCACAGGGTCAAGTTGGAAAAAACTTGAGTTCTTGTGCCAAATCTAAAATATTTCTTAAATTGCGCTTGTAGTTTTGAAGTCTTAAAGACCTGAGCGGTTAAATCTGTTGTCTCCTTGAGTAAGGTACAACATGATATGCTTCTGCCGGTATCCAAAATAAACCATATATTCTCTATTGCACTGAACTCTGATAGTTTGACATCCATTAATAAATAATGGAGAGGTGTTAAATAAGTTGTACTTTATTCTCCACACGTCTAGCCTACCGTCTGCGGTGAGAATGAGGAAGAGATCGAGAACGCCCCACTGATAAAGACAGGATTGAGTGTCTCCATGGACAATGGCACTACAAACATATATGTTCTAAGCGGTGTCACAATTAAAGCATCGGTTAGTGTGAAGCAACGGTTACACTGTGTGACAACACCATGAAGATGGCGCGGCGAAGCGCGTGTCTGTCTAGTATTGAGTATGTGTAGCCTCATGGCCACCTTTGCATGCCATGTGGGTAGAATTATCTTTACTAAGCTTTCCTATGGTTTATTTTGAATAAATGATCATGTATGAACTTATTAGTGGCTATATGTTGATCTAGTGGAACACCCACACTGAACACCCTTTAATTCATGCATGGTTCATACTCATCCATTCCATTTTTTTGGTGTGGCCTTAATCAATCTTGGAAGCCTATCTATTATATGACCATATAGAAATATAGTTGTTTTCACAATCATAAATGTGTCATTTAATACACACGTATGGATCGATGTTAGCATCCCTCTCTATTGTTGCATAAGGCCAATTTTGGGGGTTTTGGACTCAGCTACATGCTACCATGCACATGACTATTTTTGTTTTCACAAAATAGTGCATTAAATGTTTTTGCATGGTCCATGCACTACTAGTGCATCTCCCCACTCTATCTTTTTCTTTTGGAATTATTTGAGATGTGTGTCTAGATTTAAATACAACAAGCAAGAGTTTTGAATTTAAACCAAACTAAAGCAAATAAATCAAAGCTAAATATTTCCACCTTCCTACCATATCATCAGCTATGTCATCATGTTGTCTTTATCCGTCTACATATGGTTTCTTCTAATCAACATGTGTAGAGTGCCAAATCCCATCAAGTCAATCTGTCCTAGCTAGCTAATCCTTCCTAGTACATCAATCTAAACCTGGACCTCGCTGCCTCCCTTCTCTGAACCGTGTCCCAACCCAACCTCCTGGCAGCAGTAACACCGAGCCTTGCCCTGTTTCTCTCCTTCCTTCTTGATCACGTGCCTGAGCCAGCCGTGTCGTCTCCCCCTCTCATGCGTAAAGGAACCAGCAGCGTGTGCCTCTCATCCTCATCCTCATCCCCAACAACTCCCAGATCGAGATCTGGGAGGGCACCAACCTCCTCCCCAAGCAAACCATCAGCCATGTCCTATACCTAGCTGCAACGTCTCCGATAACCTCACTTCCTAGTCGATCTCCTGCTTGCCAAGGACGCCACCAGCTCCTCGAGCTTCCTCTCCGACGCCTACGTCGCCTGGACAAGGAGCCCACGCCTTGGATGCACAGGAACTGCAAGCCGAGTCCGTATACGCAGACGCCAACGTCGAGCCGTGCACGCCGGGACGCGACGCTGCGGTCACGACCGTCGTCTTCTCTGCTTCCCGTCGCTTCCCACTCGGTTTGGCTCGGAAACCACACGCGCGAGGTGAGTTCAGTCTCCCATGTAGCTGGTTTTCCTCACCTCCATCCCTCGTTTGTCCGCACCCGCTTCCACTCGCCGCAGTCACCACGCACGATGCGCGCACGCATTAGCTGTCAGTAGCAGCCACACGCCCAACGGACAGCAGCAGCAGATTCCAGATTCCTCTGTTCCCGTCAAATTTCCTGTGTCCCTGGTAATCATCCGGCGAATTTCTTCATGCTCACACGTTCTCGGCACATCCCTCTCTTCATTGCAACAATCGGTGCTCCAATCGATGCCCTGAGGAGCTCGCAATCTTCCTCGGAAGTCTGGCATTTCACACAGTCGTTTTGTGTCAGAGACATTCAGTTTTGCAACCAAGGAATTCTCCTCTAGTCCCTGCAATCTCCCTTCCACTATAGCTCCTCACCGACACCGATCTTCACATTATGTTAAACTTTGCATACCCCTCTTTCCATGGCATCAAACCATTCTTAAAATGCAGACCAGAGTCGACCGCAATCATCCTCCAAAGATGGCTGAATCTTACTGACTCGAGCATGACAGTCCTATTCCAGCGCAGACCGCGTTTTCGCTCTCTGTTCCTGACCAGTGCACGCCCTCCACAGTGTTTTTCTGGCGAATATTTTGATGCTCTTCTATACTCCGTTGTGCCTTATATAGATAGTGTAACTACCTCGGTGAATTACGCTCTTAGTTAATGCCTGGATGAACGAAAGTGGTTAAAATAGTACGGTGGGGCCCAGGGCCACTCACGGTAGACCTTTCGGCCGTCCTAACCACTTTCAAACAACGCGACAAGAACGAGCGGCGTAATCGGCAGGCGAAGGGATCAACTACATACACAAATGAGTATGTATGCAAGCCACATACAACAGTCCTCAGAGCCATTCCATCTAAAAGAAATAGAAATATTGCAACGCCATACTGCAAGATCCAAATTTCCTAGATAGATATAATAATTTAGGATAGCTCCTCATACATCACACATCAGAGTATCAGGCGGAAGCGGAAAACAAGATCCGAGTACGGATAAGAAGCAAGCTGGCATAAGATGCCCCATAACTAAACACATCCCGCCCACAGATCACACGGATCCCCGTTCCCAGAATCTCTACACCGAATGATCATTGCCAACATCATTTGTCTCTTCCACCCAGTATCCGTCTTGCGGGTACACCTGTTCATCCGAATCAAACAATTTATCGTGTGAGACCCTAGGGGTACTCAGCAAGTCTTTATGCCGCTAAAGGGGACACAACCTGGGGTGACGCAATTGTAGCAAAAGATAATACCTAACAATTCTACAGATACTCGCTAACCTTTCGCCTAACCAATGATAGACGGAAGTCCGTGAATTAAGAACAACAGTTATAACAGTATAATTAACAGATCCATACTCCTCCTCGCTTACCAACGAGGAAGCGGACGAACAACCCCCATCATCCGTTGGCAGTTTTATCAACCATTCCATGAGTATTGCACTGTTTACTAGTCAAGTACTTAGTCAATTTAAAAGCGATACTTTAGTTATACTTGTCTATGATCGAGAAACTGTGCTCCAAGTCATCCATAACCGCAGACACAGCTTTCAGAAAGATTTACCCTGCAGGGGTGCACGAATAACAACACACACTCGATCAACCTCGAAAAAACCAAATCAAAACCCAACGAGGCATTCACGACAAAGCAATCACAGGATTCAGAAATATTTCAGGGGGCCACCCCATTAAGCTACCCGCAACGAAGTTGGCCGGCTCCGAGACAGACCCAAGGTTTGTGTGGACGGCGGTAAATGACTGGGAACCCGAAAATATGACTGGGCTTGTCGATACAGCGAAAACGTGTCACGATCCAAAACAGTACAGGTGCTCCTCGCACAATCTTAAATAAAGTAGTAACATGGCATAAGTACAGAATAGTAATAAAGCCCCAAACTACTTGTGGCCCCAAGAAATAAGAATGAATCAAGCTCTGGCTCAGGGGGGTCCATAAGGCCTCCCGGATGTGGATAGTGCGAATAGTCAAGGAACAGGAATCATGTACTCGGGGTCCTACGGGACACAAGTGAGCAGGAAAAATCAAATAGCAGATATTGTCACCGGTGCCTCTTTCATTAGTTATCCCATTACTACTCAGGTTATGTTGTTTAGGTACCTCATTACCCATCAGACACTCACATACCCTACTCATGCTTTTCTACGACCCGCATGGCTCAAACAACTCCTGTAGTAATGGCTCATGGGACCGGAATAGGCTTGATGTGGTTTAAAAGTAAAGGCTATGCAGTACTTGGGATTCAATTTAATGCAATCGCAACTCAATGATGCAAGAATAAGATAGAGGCAATAGGTACTGTATGTATGCAAGCATGTGGTAGTGCTTTCCTGGTAGCTCAGTTGAAGCAAGAGATGGATCTGGGTAGTACTCCTGTGATTCCTGGTAATTCTCCTGCGGGGCGTCTATTCGAAGAAGAACCAAACAAACAAGGGCCAACATAAATAAAGTGCACAAACATATAAATCAAAATGCGACAAGCAACCAAGCATGCCATGATGAATGATGCACAATTTACATGGCATTAAAGTAGCATGGCAAAGGTGAGGTGTGGGTACAAGAGATAAAGCATTTTATTATTGATTTAACCAAGTTTTATTGTCATAAACAGTTCAGATTTTAAATGACAACATGATGCATGCCTCAATTCAGAACAAGGACTGTTTAATTAGAACAGGCTCGTCGCGCTGATCGATTTAGACATATTATTTGCCTAATTTGGAATTATAAAACAAAAGTTATTAATTAAATAAGGAAAAGGGCATTTTATTGTAATTTTAATCATCTCGAAATTTAAAGTGTTCAAAATATATTTTGAAGGGCATATTTGAATTCCTCACATTTTTCTGATTCCAAAACATATATTATTTGTATTATTTGGATTTGTATTTTAAAAATTATTTAAATCTGATTTGAATTTGAATTTAAATCAATTTGGAAAAGATTAAATTTAAAACAGACTCAGGGAATTACTTTTGTTACCCAGGCAATTCTAGCCACAGACGCTGACGGGTGGGCCTGGTGCTGACTAGGCCACGCGCGCGGAAAAACACTTTTTCCACCGCGGGCTCGCCTAGCCACTGAGGCTGCGGGGTGGGCCAACTGGCGCAGGCCCGCGTGTCAGCGGTGAGCGAGACAGGGGCTGACAGGTGGGGCTGGGGCTGGAGTGCGGGTTGCGGCCGGGAAAAGCCGAGGGGTTTTCTGCAAAAGGGCTAGCGCGGCTGACAGGTGGGGTCGTTAGGAGTGCGGGTCGCAGGAATCAAAAAGGTGGGGGGCTTTTTGCAAATCGACCACGACTCCGGTTTACTGTTTTTCTTCTCCACATTCTGACGAGGAAAATCGGCGCGCGGCGCGTGCGGGGGATCGATCCCGGGATGCGGGCGTGCGCGCTGGGGGTGCTAACCGGTGCGGCTGGCTCAGGCAGATGTCAGGAGGGTGGCGGGGGCCTAGATAGGGTTGCTGCGGCGCGGGAAAGCTGTAGACGCCGTCGAGCTCTGGCGCGCGTGAGGTGTTCGACGAAACGATCGGCGGCGCTAGGGCGGTACGGTGAGGCGGAGGTTGTCAGGGAGAAAGAGATGCTCACCGCGGGCTCGGAGGTGGGCTCGGATCGGCGCGAGGAACGGCGAGGCGTCGAGGTCGCTGGCGCTCTGACGAACTAGGGTTTCGGAGGGCGGCGAGGATCTGGCGGTGCAGGGGCTTGCTCCTTCGCGCTGGCGTGGACAGGGCGTTGCAGGGGAACGTCCACGAGCTCCCAGGCCACCTCCAGATCGAGCTGCACGGCAGGATCGACGGGGACAAGATGGACCTGGCGGCGAGCGGTGGCAGGGGCTGTCGTCGAGGAGGAAGAAGGAGAAGACGGGGGCGACTCGAGGTGGATCTGGGCGAGCCAGGAGAGGCGTGAGGGAGGAGGAAAAGGAGGGAGAGAGGGAGGAGGGCAGCTAGGGCACGGCAAAGATAAGGTGGCCTCGTGCCACCTTTTCTCTCCTCCTCCTTTTCGAGCACATGGGCTAGCTGGCTGGGGCAGGTAGGCATGGCAGGGGAGGCTGCCAGTGGGGCTGAGGGCGAGAGAGGGCAGGTGGGGCGAGCTCGGTCAGTAGGGAAAGAAAGAGAGGAGAGGGAGTAGATCGGCTAGGGTAGATGGTGTCCTCGGCTAGGGTTAGGGTTTGGGGTGGCTGGGTGTGGACCAGGGGAAGGGTGGCCAGGTGGTGCTCAGCAGGTTAGAGAGAGAGGGAGAGCAAGGAGGTCATGCTAGAGAGAGAGAGAGAGCAAGCTTAGGGTTTAGGAGAAAATAGAGAGAGAGAGAAGAATTAGGTTAGGTTTTTATTAAGCATTTATATTTTAATTTGATTATGAGGCCAAACCAAGGAGAAGTATGAAACTTGATCTTGCATGAGCTAGTGTGGAGGTGAAACAAGAAAGAAGGAGGAAGAAAAGAATTAGGTGGAAAAAGGCCACATATGGTTAGTGCATGGAGAAAATCAAATAAGAGGAAAAGAGGTGGATAGGAGGATGGTGTAATAATGGTAGATGGTTTTCCTAGATAGGATCCTCTAAATCCAAAGAAAACCAATGGAAGAAAAAGATGGTGGAGAAGCTTGCATGGCCCATGCAAAATTATAAATGCCATTATTTATTTTGTGACAACAATAATGATATGATGGCATTAATCTTATGCATTTCCCAGAAGTGGAATAAAGCCAAGCAAAAGAATTAAAGGACTAAATCCACCCTATTGCCCATGAGCTAGAGAAAATCCAAAATAAAGACAACAAGCTCATGGTCTAGTAGGATGGTGGAGTTATAAAGTGGTGGAAAGAAATGTGGTGGAATGGAAATAAAAGATATGCCCCCAACTCAACTTGGGCATTTGAGCAATATTAATAACCAAATACAATATCAAGAGGCAAATACAATTAATAATGCATGTGAGAGAAGAGCCAAAAGAAAAAGGGTTTTATATGATGCTCAAATGCAAGGTGGCATGATGACATGAGCATGATATAATTATGATGCAACAATAATATATATATAAAGTAGCCATTATCTTACTAGGATAAGTAGCATTACAATTGTTAGACAATTGGGGTGCTACAGATAGCTTCAAACGGAAACCAAATCGGATCAGCAAATCGCTCAGAATTGTCTCGAGAAGACTGGATCAGCTAGTAGCTTTTTGCACGAACGATTCAGTTCGTTTAGTTCTTGATCGACCCGCTCCTGGTCGATTTACCCGAAGGCCCCTGGGGATTTTCGTTTCTCAGGCCGGCGTCCCCGCAGAAGAATAAATGGGCCAGCCCGTTTCCCTATCCGTTGCCGGCGCGCGACATATAATCCTTACCGCGGCCCAAGTTCCATCCGGAGGCCCACTTCTTATATTCGTTTCTATTTGTAATGCAATCCTATTAATAACCCAATTATCTAAATAATTTTAGATTCTTGTTTCTCTTTGGAATTTGGAAATGTTTCCAAAATGAAAAGTGAATATTTTCCAAATGTGAATTCAAATCCATAAACAGTAAATTCCAGAATTTCCCCTAAATATTACAACTTAGGACAATTTTGCCCCTTTCATACAAAATGCATTTATTATATCTTTTAATCCCTATTTCCAAATAGTACATATATATATGTTTTATGATCAGAAAAATGCCAGGAATTCAAATATGCTATCCAAAATAATTTTTGAGCAGTTTAAAATTTCGGAATTATTAAAATGTCAATTAATGCATTTTCTTATTAAATCTATAACTTTAATCCTGTAATTTCAAATTCGACAAATAATATGTCTAAATTGATCAGCGTGACGAGCCCGTTCTAACTATGCATTACATAATATGAATTGTAGCATGCATAATATAAATATTAAGTATACAGCAATTTTTATGGGAGCAAAACATGATTAAAAATTTAATAAAATGCTTTGTTCTTGTACCCCACACCTCACCCATGCCATGCTATGCTATGCCATGTAAATTGTGCATCATTCCATCATGTAATACTTGTTTGATTGTTGTATATTATTTATATGATTGTGCAATGTATTTATTTTGGCCCCTTATGTGTTTGGTTTTTATCCGGATAGACATTGAGCAAGAGGAATACCATGAGCCTCAGGAGTATTACACGGATCCTTCCTATTCGGCAACAGAACTACCAGGCAAGCAATTCCCCATGCTTGTATACATATAGTACCTATGCTTCTATCTTACTCTTGCATCATTGAGTCACGATTACATTAAATTGAATCCCAAGTATTGCATAGTCTTTACTTTTAAACCCCATCGAAGCTTGTACCTCCGTCCCATGAGCCATTACTACAAGAGTTGTTTGAGCCATGCGAGTCGCAGAATTGCATGTGTAGGGTTTGTGCGAGGCTTTGGATAATGAGGTACATAAACAACTTAATATGAGTAGAGAACTAAAGAAAGAGGCATCGGTGAGCATTATCTGCCTTTTGGTTCTTTAAGCTCACTTGTGTCCCGTAGGACCTCGAGTACTTGATTCCTGTTCCTTGACTATTCACACTATCCATATACGGGAGACCCTATGAATCCCTTTGCCTGAGCTTGATTCACACTTTATTTCTTGGGGCCACAAAGTAGTTTGGGGCTTTATTATTATCCTATACTTATGCCATGCTTTACTGCTTTATTCACGATTGTGCGTAGAGCACCTGTACTGTTTTGGGACGTGGAATGTTTTCGCGATATCGACAAGCCTAGTCACACTTTCAGGTTCCCAGTCGTTTACAACCATTGACACAAACCCTGGGTCCGTCTCGGAACCGGCCAACTTTGTTGCGGGTAGCTTAGTGGGGTGGCCCCCTGAAATGATTAATGAATCATGTGAATGCTTTATCGTGAGGCCTTGTTGCATTTTATTTGGTTCTTCCCGAGGTTGATCGTGTGTGTTGCTATTTGTGCACCCCTGCAGGGTAAATCTTTCTAAAAGCTGTGTCTGCGGTTATGCACGACTTGGAGCACAGTTTCTCCATCATAGACAAGCATAACTAAAGTACCGCCTTTAATTTGACTAAGACATGACTAGTAATTAGTATAACACTCATGGAATGGTTAATAAAATTACCAACGGATGGGTTGTTCTTCCGCCTTCTCGTCGGTAAGCGAGAAGGAGGGCGAGCGAGGTTAATTATGTTGCTCATATAACTTTTGTTATTAATTAACGGGCGTCCGTCCATCTCTGGTTGGGCGGATGTGTAGTGAGTCTCTATAGCTCTTTGTATATATTATCTTTCGCTGCAGTTGCGTCACCCCCAGGTATTCCCTTTAGATGCATTAAGACTTGCTGAGTACCCCTAGGGTCTCACACGATAAATATTTGGTTCAGATGGACAGGTATACTCTCAGGAAGGTTACTGGGTTGAGGAGATGGATGATGGTGGTAACGACTATCCGGTGTAGAGATTCCGGGGGTGGAGATCCTTGAGATATGTGGGCGGGATATGCTTATTTTCAGGGCATCTTATGTCGATTTGCTTCTTATTCGTACTCGGATCATGTTTCTCGCTTTCGCTTGATACTCTGTTGCATGATGTTTGAGGATGTATCCTAAAATATTATATCTATCTAGGATATTTGGATCTTGCCGTATGGCGTTGAATATTCCTATTTCCATTTCTTTTAGATGGTGTGACTCTGATGTCTATTGTAAGTCACAGGCATACATACTCATTTGTTATGTCGTGGTCGCATTACCTGTCGCTTACGCCGCTCGCTCTTGTCCCGATGTTCTTGAAAGTGGATAAGGTGGTAGGCCAGTACCGTTCCCTACTCTGTTTCGACGGGCCTACACTTGGGTGGCCTTGGGCCTCCGCGGTAGAGTCACTTATCCACTTTTGGTTCGTCTAGGCTTGAACTTAGGGCGTAATGTCTGAGGTATTACAATTGGTATCAGAGCCATTCCGCCCTTCAGGGTCTCAGCCAGATGGTCGTTGTTAGTCTAGAAAATATTTTGGTAGCTATGTATACTAGGGAAAAACTAAACATGCGAGTAGGACTGTTTCCATATTTTCTTCTTACCCACCCACCCACCCTTTTCTAGTAAGGAAGTGTAACATTTATCAATCCTCTTCTAAAAATTCAAACTAGGATTCACGAGTTTGGGGTTTCCGTACTACCATAGGATATGTGTGTTAATTCTTTGTCTATCTATTGCATCCAACCTTGTTGTCGCAATCTGACTTTGGTTATCAACTGTTGGTACATTCCATACCGATAGGCTTTGTGTAAACCGACGCAATATGTGCGATTCTTTGTAAACCGATGCAATCTTTCTTACTCCTTGTTACTGACGTCATCTTTTTAAGGGTGTTCATCCTTCCTGCATGCTTTTACAGAATGTGGAGTTGCTAATATCTATCCGTTAGGTTGTTTTTCACATCTAGTTGGTATTTTAATACCGAAAAATGCGGAAAATTTTCTTCGATACATTTGTGTTTCCACACTCCTTATTAGTCGTGTGTGATTCACTGTTCACCTTCTTTATCGGCATGTCCATGCTAACTCGATCTTTTGCTATAAACGCTTCAGTTGGAGTTTTTACTTCATATTCAATTCTTTGTGCCAAATTCATAAATTGTGTCGATCCGATGTTTGTGATTGTAATCTGGCTCTCGATATTGCTCTATAACACTTATCACGAGTGGAATATGATTAATGCTATCAAAGCTAATTCTCTAAATGATGGCGGTTATCTCTTGCGATTTTGAGTTATATAGAGATCATATCTTTATCATATTCAAGTACTTTGGTAATCCAGAGGTTTCTTAAGGCACCATGGTGGATTATCATCCATTTATCAGGCTTCACGTCTTTTTGAGCTCCATATCTACAAGGTTCTCTTTGATACGGGAGATTCTCATCCTTTCATCTCTGATGGCTTTGCTTAAATGTATGAGTTATTATCATTTCTTTATCCCAAGTCTCTTCTCTTTTTCAACCGGTGATTCGATCAACAAGGTGAACAAGTCGGTATATTTTCTTTCCGAAGGGACAGATAATCTATTCTTGAAATTCATCTCTTCCAACACAAATCCTTGATCGAAACGTTGATTTTTCAAAGAGCGATGAGCTCAGAAAGTGTTTCGAGCATTCGTTCGTTTCTCTCACCACATGAACTTGGTATTCTGGGAATATCTAGATAATTCTTGGTGGTATATCTTGATTATATGCTTGCCTGTTCTATATCAATGGAAGAACATGAAGAACATCTTCTTTTCCCCTCAAGCTTGTGAACACTGCATGTGTGCAAAGTTCTCAAAGTGTAAATTCTGATTTTCGAAGTCATCTATCTCGGCCACATCCTTCTGCTAAAGATATCACTATAATTCTGGAATCACCAAGTCAATTGTTAATTCCATCCTCCATTTCCAACCAACTCTAGAGGTTTTTCCTTGTTTGGCAAGTTATCATCATTGTTCCGCTGAAGTTCTTCAAGACTTCTAAATCTCTCTTAGATCTTCTCAAGAAGGACAAGAAATTCCTTGGTCTTTCGCTCATCAAGAAACCTTTTGAAATCCTCTCTCTATCTTCTATTCTCAATCCATCGGATGCCGCAAAGAATTTCCAGATCTTTCATAATCCTACTATTCAAGTTGGTGCTATCTTTTTCTCTGTTTGTTGAATCTTGGAGTGGTTCTCTATAATACTCATTCATATCTTTTCTGATGGCTTGGCACTTCTGATACGTCCAAAACGTATCTACTTTCCCAAACACTTTTCCTATTGTTTCTCCTCTATACTTGTGTGATTTGGATACAACTAATGCGGACTGACGCTGTTTTCAGCAGAATTGCCTTGGTGTCTATTTTTGTGCAAAAAATCAACTATCAGGAAAAATCCCGAAAAATATGCCAAAAATCCTATTTCACCCAAAGACTCTAGGAGCCAGAATACGAGACGGAGAAGAGCCGGGGGGTGGCCACACCACCTGCTGGCGCGGGCCAGGCCAAGCCGCGCCAAGGGGTGGTGTGGGCCCCCCAGGCACCCCCTCGGCCTCTCTCTTCGCCTATAAGGAGCCTTCTGACCTAAAAACTTTGGGGGGTTCGCCCTTTTTCCAGAAGGAGTTCCGCTCCGCCGCCACCACCAGATTCCACGAAACAGCACCAGAAACCCCGTTCTGGCACCCTGCCGGGACGCGGAATTGGAGGAGATCATCGCCATCATCATCACCATCGCTTCTCCATCGACCATCCATGTTTCCCCCATCTATGAGTGAGTAATCCCCCGCTGTAGGCTATGGGGATGGTAGGGATTGGATGAGATCGTTCATGTAATGGCATCAGATTGTTAGGGCATGGTGCCTAGTATCTTTTATTAGTGCTTTATGACTTTGTTGCCACTTGTTGTGCTTAATGCTTGTCACTAGGGCCCGAGTGCCTTGATTTCAGATCTGAACATGTTATTGATTCATTATGATAGTATTGTTTTTAGTCTTATCTGCAAGTTGTATACACACGTTGTTGTCCGAAACCAATGGCCCCGAAGTGACAGAAATCGGGACAAACGGAAGGGAAAGGCTTTGATGTGAGGATCACATGTGTTCACGGAGTGTTAATGCTTTGCTCCGGTGCTCTATTTAAAGGAGCACCTTAATTGCCAGTAGTTCCCTTGAGGCCCCGCTGCAAACGGGTTAGCAGGACAAAAGATGTTGTGCAAGTTCTCATTGCAAGCACGTATGACTACATATGGAACACATGCCTAGGATTGTCTAGTACTTGGATGCTTTATCTTATTTATATGCAATTGCCCTATGTTCTGATTGCTATTTGAATTGTCTTGTGCATGCAACGCCCGTCCATCCATCCCTATGCCTACCGCACTCGAATCCCACTGTTTACTGCTTTTGTTACTACTGTCTTTTCTTTACTACTGCTATTACTTTACTATTCCTACTACAAAACTGTTGCTACTGATAAACTGCTGTGAGCAAGATTGTTTCCAAGTGCAGCTGAATTGACAACTCAGTTGTTAAGGCTTATAAATATTCGTTGGCTCCCCTTGTGTCGAATCAATAAATTGGGTTTCACTTCCCTCGAAAATACTGCGATACACCCCCTATACTTGTGGGTCATCAAGACTATTTTGTAGGCACCTTTGCCGGGGAGCATAGCTTTATTTATCAAGTTCACTTGGATTCTCTATTGTTCGCTGGTATCCATCCATCATGGGTAAGTCTCGTGATGGCAAAGTTCCTATTTTACCATCCACTACAAGAAGAGGTACGGTTTTGAAAACCTCTGCTGCTCTTGATTCACCGTCTGTTATGAGTAAGTTCCTTACACCACCACATACACATGCTACACACACTGCTACTACTTCTGAATCTGAAACTTCTGATGCTTATGATGCTGCTTCTACTGTGCTTGATAAGAGTGGTTCATTAGGTCCTTTCCTAGATGCTATGATTTTGCTAGAACTATAGCTGGAAATACCGAAACTCCTAATGAAGACACTACCACACCTGTTAGCTCACCTGAATCTCGTGAGAGTTATGATATCGAAGATGGTTATGTTGAGATGACCGATAAGTTTATTAAAGAATGTAAGAACACGCATGATAGGAGCGCTGCTAAGAGTCTCCTTGAGAGGTGTACTATTAGACCCAAATTTTCTCCTATTGCTAAGTTTGTTGCTTCTCCCATAAACATTACAGATGAAGATTATGATTTCTCTCTCGATCTATCTTACATAGCTATTGTCGAGAAAGAACCTTTTTGTGGGACTAAGAATGAAAGTGCGGTAGCACATATGAATGAACTTTCTACCATGAGTGGCTTGTTTTCTGATGATATTAAGATGCGTACTTACTTTGTTGCTAAGATTTTTCCCTTTTCACTGAAAGGAGAAGCTAAAACTTGGTTTAGTAATTTACCTCCTGGATCTATTGATAGCCCTGAGTGCTTGATTAGTAATTTCCTGCAGAAATATTTTCCTCCCAGTGCTAGACATGCTATTTTGCAGGAACTTTTTGATTTTAAACAGGGAGAAAAAGAGGTATTGCCCGAATCTTGGGCAAGGTTTTGTGCTTTGATTCATGCACAGGCTGGAAGTCCATTACCTAAGAATGAGCTTCTTGATATATTTTATAATGGACTAACCGAAGAATCTAGGACATACCTAGATAGTTGTGCTGATTGTGTTTTCAGGAATAGGACTCCTAAGGAAGCTGAGAAAATTAATGGGTAAAATAAGCAAGAATTATGAAGATTGGACTCCTCCTAAACAAGCTATACCTGAAGTAATTGTACCTGAACCATGTATTCCCGTGCCTATTCCAACATCAAAGAAGAGGGGAGTTATTGAATTAAATGATGAAGTGATGAAGGAAGCTAAGAAATGTCTTAAGGAGAAGGGAATTAAAGCTGTAGATGTCAAGAATTTACCTCCTATAGAAGAATTATGTAAGCCTATTCCCTACTCATCCACTATTGAGGTACACTCTCTCCAACACTTTGATGAAGGTGATATCCCTTACTCTAAACCTCCTGATCAATGCTTAGAAGAATTTGATATCTTTATTGTTAAGCAAGATAACTTTAATAAAAGGGTGCAAAATCATCTAATGGAAAACACTAGAGCTATTGTTGAGTTGAAAGATATTGTGGAAAGAACCTCTAATGATGTTAAAATGATTGTTAAACACTTTCAAACGGTTCAAACTCAAATAGATCAACTCGTTAAAGTGCAAAATGACTTGCTAGTTAATGCTGCTAAAGAAAAACATGCTTATGAAATTAGAACTAGAAGTGGTGCTGCTACCCAGGATCCTCTATATCCTAAGGGACATCCCAAAGAATTGAGCAGGATTCTCAACAAGCTGAAAATAGTGGTTCTACTTGTAAGAAAAGGAAAAAGAAACATAAAACGGTTGTAGAACCCTCTGAACCTGCTATAGATCCTAATAGTATATCTATCTCTGATATTGAAACTGAAAGTGCTAATGAAGAAAATGTTGTTCCTAATGAAGAAAAAGTTGAAGAAGAACCTAAAAACCACACTAAGAATACTAAATACACCAAAGAAGATTTTATTGCTAAGAAACATGGTAGTGAAAGAGAACCTTGGGTCCAAAAACATATGCCTTTCCCTGATAAGAAACACAAGTCAAAGGAAGATGAACACTATAATAAGTTTTGTGAGTGGATGAAGCCTTTATTCTTGCAAATTCCTTTGACTGATGCTATTAAATTGCCTCCTTACTCAAAGTATATGAAGGACATTGTCTCGAATAAAAGGAAGATCCCTAATGAAGAAATTTCTACTTTGCTTGCTAATTATTCCTTCAATGGTAAGGTTCCTAAGAAACTTGGAGACCCAGGGATTCCAACTATCCCTTGCTCTATTAAGAACAGTTATGTTAGAACCGCTTTGTGTGATTTGGGAGCTGGAGTTAGTGTTATGCCTTTCTCTCTCTATAAGAGGCTTCAACTTGAAAAATTAATACCAACTGATATATCTTTGCAAATGGCTGATAAATCTACCACTATTCCTGTGGGTATATGTGAGGATGTACCTGTTCATGTGGCTCACAATTGCTTGATATTAACTGATTTTGTTGTGCTTGAAAAGCCCGAAGATGATAATATGTCTATTATTCTTGGGAGACCTTTTCTTAATACTGCAGGAGCTATTATTAATTGTAATCAAGGAAAGGTGACCTTCAATGTTAATGACAAGGAACATACTGTCTATTTCCCCAAGAAGATTGAAAGGACTTATGGTTTGAATTCAATTGAACATGTTGAAGGCATTCAAGTTGGAGAAATATATTGTCCCATACCAAGAGAAAAATTTGAAACTATTATGATTGGGACCATTGCTATCAAGGTTGAGGTAACATAATCATTAGTGGAGTACAAAGTTTTGTCTCATATGCAATTTTTTTGGTAGCAAGACTTGATCAACCTTGTTAACAAAAGGATTCCATTGAACAAAACAATGTTTTCATTATGATTATCTCCATTTATTTCTATCCTTTGCATTTTAGTTTTTGCTTTCATTTAGTTTTATTTTTGTTGTTAGTTGCTTGCATGTTTGAACTTCTGTAGTTCTAGCCTTGTTTTGTCCTTGCATCATGTTTCCAAAAGAAGAAAAAATCTGTCTGTCAGAAAAATCATTCTTCTATTTCTGAAAATTGCCCAAAAATAAAGTTTCTCAAAAAATTCCAAAAAATTCGCATTAATTTTTTACGTGAAAAAATGGCTGAGGAGTACCTGGGAGGTACCAGGGGGGCCCACTAGGCAGGCACACCACATGGTGGTGCGGCCAGCCTTGGGTGGCGCCATGCCCTGGTGTGGGCCACCCTTGGACCCCACTAACTCTCTCACCTGCCACTTTCTTCTCTCTCCCGAGTAAGCTCCAGTTCATTGCTCAAAATCGCGTTCTTGCTGTGATTGCTCTCGTTTTTTTGATCTCCTTGCTCAGCCCATCTTTCTTGCTGAAACTTGGAGCATTTGTTCCCTGGTATGTGACTCCTCCCCTTGTCCAAGTAGATTTGTGTTTAGTGGATTATATATTGAGTATTTTGCTGCTATAGGTGACTGGTTATGAGAGCTTGTAAGCTTGTTTGATGCTTAGAGATATAGTTTTGATGCATGTTTAGGCCTCTTGCAAGTCCCTATGAGTAGAATCCTTCATTATATTTACTTTGCAATCACTTGTTTAATAGGTGTTTAAATTTCAGAATACCAAGCATAAACAACCATACTTTTGGAGAGATATTTGAGAGTGATGCACCTAGGAGGTCGAGGCCCTCGAGGACAGCCTCTCAAGCTAGGCCATCATACAATGAAGATCTCATTGCAACTTGTATTGGCAGTGAAAGGGATGATGGGGATGCTCACCCATCCTCTTTTCCTTGTTTTACTTTTTTATAAGCTGTAGGTATTCTTGATGATTTCTTGCTACTGATTGAGAGGGTTGGTTTGACCTCATATATGCAAGATGATAGTGCGCAATATGCTATGCTCACCAAAAATTTTGTTGAGAGCTTCACGTTTACTAACACACCCTATCAGTCTACTGTTTCTTTTAAAATCTATGCTCTGCCGTTCACCATGCCTTTGGAAAGATTTTGCAGTATTGTAGGTGTGCGCATGACAGGGACCGTGAAGAAAATTCAAGGGCGACCTGCTGATTTGTTGGAGTTTTACCGAGGGGTGACCAATGATGATGACCGCGTGGCGCAGCGCGGAAAGATAAGAAATATCTAACTCCCCGCTCTTAGATACTTTGCATATTCTTGCTACTAGTGTACTTGTTAGGGAGAACACAAGTAATATCTCCACCTATCATTTAGCATTCCTTGCTGCTGCGCTTAACAATGATACTCGGTACAATCTTGGCTCGCTTATTCCTCACCACCTAGCCGCTAGGGGGCCTATCTATGGGGGCATCATTGCCTCGCATATAGTCAATGCATTAGGTCTTGCAGTGGATCCCTATGATGCTATGCTGGCACCACAGATGCTTGACCTTGTTGCCATGAAAACTCATCACTTTGTCACTGCTACCTCTGATTTGAACAATCTAGTATATAGGATGCTTTTCACTGACGGGGATTAAAGGGAGATCCTTTTGCCACAGCCTACTTTGTTTAGTGTTCACAGGAGATCATGGTCGTGCTCCAAGGAGGAGGTGGACGAGCAACTTCGCTTGCTGGGTTTCCACGAGCAGCACCAGGAGGATGTGCCCTCCTATGATTACTCCGCGCATTACGGAGGGACGTACTCGAGTTCGCACCAGGATGAGGGGACCTCTTCGTCGTACCAGGGTGACACTTCATCCTGGCCAGCTTGGGATTTATACCCACTTAGGCCAAAAGCCTAAGCTTGGGGGGAGGTACGCCGACACCGCACTCATCTCCATATCATGTTGCGTCGGTACTTTGTATATTCATGTTTTCGTTCTCTTTTTAGTTTTCGTTCTCTTTTTTTGCTTTTGCTTTCTAAAAACACAAAAAGACCAAAAATATTTCTATTGTTTCCCTTTGGTTTGCTTCTTCTTTTTGCCTTGGTTTGCTTTTCCCTTTTTGCTTTGTTTGAACTATTTGAAAAACCCAAAAAGATTTTGCTTTGCTTGTTTTCCCTTTTGGTTCTTGTTTAAAAAAATCGAAAAAAACCAAAAATATTTGTCGTTCTTCTTTGGTTTTGTGAGTTTACTACAGGGTTCAGCAGTCCTTAGTGGAATATTGGTTTCATATTATTATTCAAGCCACACAAGTGAAGAGCAATAATGAGGATTAATGACAACTTGAGCCGTGGTAAGAGGCTGGTAACAAACTCTATTTGTTTTCATTTTTGTACATATACTCATCACTGTGGGCTTGCTTAGTCCGTTCAAGTAGGATGTATGTTATCTTTGGATGCTTAGTAGTTCTTGCTTTCTTATGATTAGCTCCAGCTCGCTAATAGTTTGTAGCATGTCTTATGAATGTTTGCTTGCATTGCTCTATTCATAAATTGGTATGACACCGCGGTATCCTCCTCTGAATGTTTCAGTTGAATTGACTTGGCACATGCTCATGCATGCACATGACTGCGATAATCAGTTAAGCCTTGATGAGTTATTTTGCCTTGAGGATCTTGAATCACTTCCATGCCATGAGTAGTCCTGTTTTGTTGCAAGCATGATAATGACAGCAATTGCTCTCTCGTTTGTCGCTCCCTTACTATTGCTAGCCTTCACTTTCACTGAGTATATTTTACTCAAGTTCCCAACTCGCTAAACCAAATATTTCCAAAGTGTCCACCATACCTACCCATTATCATCATTTGCTACCTCCGTGCATATTCAATATGCCTTGTTTTCTTCCGAATAAAATGTTTGCTTGTTATGAGAAAGTTAGTTAGTAAAGCTCTCACGAACTTGATGGCACACTTTATTTTCTTGAACTTAATAAACCTGAACCATTGCGTCCTTCTTTGTTGCGCATATGCTTGCGCTTGAAGTTAGCAGAACCATGTACCATGGGGACCGCTTTCAACGCTTCATAGGTACTTTGTACCTAGTTGATATCATGTTCTTTTGCTTATGGATCCCGGCGGTGTGAAATAAAAGTGGAACTTGTAAGATCATGGAGTTTGTATTTATGTTAGAGAAACGCCTAGGCCGCTAGCCTAAGCCATGCCTAATCATGGTGGAAACTTGCAGCATAACCATAATGAGCATTCTATGAAGCATCCTCAATAAAAATCTATGCACATAGTAAATAAAAAGATCGCCGAGATGCTCATTGTCTGCTTGCCTTGTTATTTTGATTATGGGATAGCTCCCGTGTCATGTGCAAGGGGTACCCCGTTGGTGGTTCTCTATGATACGTATATACTTATAATGACAAGAGCTTACTTGTGACTGAAGTTGAGTAGCATGAGGATCGGTCTTCATAAGTAAGGGCATGAGACTTCGATTTATAACTTGTCAAGCATATCCTCTTAGTTGTGTCACTTTAGCCTTAAACATTTAAAGATGCTTATGATAGGGGCAATGAGAGCTCAAAGCTAATGAGTACCATACTTTCAGCATTTGAAAGCTTTTCAAAATTATTCAAAATCTTTTTCTTTACTTGTTGAGTCTTCATTTATTCTTTGAGCACCTTCTTGAGAGCATAGTTGTCATTCTTTGTGTTTGTTCCATTACTTGATTATTTGTGTTATGACTTTGATGCTTGTATCCTTGATATCTTTACTTCTAGTCATCACTTGAACTTCAAAGGTGCCTTGATATTCATAATCAAAGGCAAGCGAGATACCACTCTATCATACCTTTATATGAGCATTATAATGTTTCTTATGTTTGTGCATCATGCTACTTATTATTCTTGAGTTGGAATCTCTTCATAGCTTGCAATGACTATTAAGTAGACTCAGTTGCATACTCTTTATTATGAACTGTTTAAGTAGTTGATCGCATTGCTGAGAATATTTACATCTTATGAAGCAAATGTGTTCGTGAAAGTTCTTTTATCGCACTTAGTTTTCAACTGAATTGCTTGAGGACAAGCAATTAGCTAAGCTTGGGGGGAGTTGATACGTCCAAAACGTATCTACTTTCCCGAACACTTTTGATATTGTTTCTCCTCTATACTTGTGTGATTTGGATACAACTAATGCGGATTGACGCTGTTTTCAGCAGAATTGCCTTGGTGTCTATTTTTTGTGCAAAAAATCAACTATCAGGAAAAATCCCGAAAAATATGCCAAAAATCCTATTTCACCCGAAGACTCTAGGAGCCAGAATACGAGACGGAGAAGAGCCAGGGGGTGGCCACACCACCTGCTGGCGTGGGCCAGGCCAAGCCGCGCCAAGGGGTGGTGTGGGCCCCCCAGGCACCCCCTCGGCCTCTCTCTTCGCCTATAAGGAGCCTTCTGACCTAAAAACTTTGGGGGGTTCGACGTTTTTCCAGAAGGAGTTCCGCTCCGCCGCCACCACCAGATTCCACGAAACAGCACCAGAAACCCCGTTCTGGCACCCTGCCGGGACGGGGAATTGGAGGAGATCATCGCCATCATCATCACCATCGCTTCTCCATCGACCATCCATGTTTCCCCCATCTATGAGTGAGTAATCCCCCGCTGTAGGCTATGGGGATGGTAGGGATTGGATGAGATCGTTCATGTAATGGCATCAGATTGTTAGGGCATGGTGCCTAGTATCTTTTATTAGTGCATTATGACTTTGTTGCCACTTGTTGTGCTTAATGCTTGTCACTAGGGCCCGAGTGCCTTGATTTCAGATCTGAACATGTTATTGATTCATTATGATAGTATTGTTTTTAGTCTTATCTGCAAGTTGTATACACACGTTGTTGTCCGAAACCAATGGCCCCGATGTGACAGAAATCGGGACAAACGGAAGGGAAAGGCTTTGATGTGAGGATCACATGTGTTCACGGAGTGTTAATGCTTTGCTCCGGTGCTCTATTTAAAGGAGCACCTTAATTGCCAGTAGTTCCCTTGAGGCCCCGCTGCAAACGGGCTAGCAGGACAAAAGATGTTGTGCAAGTTCTCATTGCAAGCACGTATGACTACATATGGAACACATGCCTAGGATTGTCTAGTACTTGGATGCTTTATCTTATTTATATGCAATTGCCCTATGTTCTGATTGCTATTTGAATTGTCTTGTGCATGCAACGCCCGTCCATCCATCCCTATGCCTACCGCACTCGAATCCCACTGTTTACTGCTTTTGTTACTACTGTCTTTTCTTTACTACTGCTATTACTTTACTATTCCTACTACAAAACTGTTGCTACTGATAAACTGCTGTGAGCAAGATTGTTTCCAAGTGCAGCTGAATTGACAACTCAGTTGTTAAGGCTTATAAATATTCGTTGGCTCCCCTTGTGTCGAATCAATAAATTGGGTTTCACTTCCCTCGAAAATACTGCAATACACCCCCTATACTTGTGGGTCATCAACTTCTAACCCGACGACAACACGATCATCTTTATCTACTTTGGATCCGACGAAGTGTTTACATCACCTACATGTTTTCTTACGAAGCTTCAGGAATTCTGCTTATCAAGATCTTCAGTCTAAATTTCTGAGAGTTTGGTTGCATGAGTTTCCTATTCATGTGCGGAGTAATGCTTTGAGTGCGGGATGGAGTCATGACCGTACCACTAATTTTATCATTCGCTCTTGTGCATTGAGTTGGTGGATTAATGCAATTTCACTCACTCCACGACAGTTGGAAGTGGCCTTTATCTCTTGATACTTCTACTTCCGTCCTTGTTTTTTTGGAGGGTTCTCTCAAGAGCGTAATCAACAACCTCTTGTTGGTGGTCTCATCTATTTCAAAACAGAGAAAAATCTTCAATGATTTGTTAGAAGCAAATGCAAAATATTCTTCGTCCTCTTCATCCTACCGGTGCTCTACATCGTCAAACAAGATAGATGAAAGATATCTCTGGCTTCATCTATCAAATCCTTTTTCCTCTTGGTAAAGCCAATTATTGTTGATGTCATCAATCGCAAAATCTATTGCAATAACCTTATGGTTAAGGAAAGCAATAATCATCTCTACAATAACCTCCAGATCTTAAACATTCAACTTCTTCCTCAAGTTTTCCACCATAAACTCGTGTCACTCTTTATCTTGAAGATATATCCATGCACCTTAATTGTGCGATCCTTTAATTCTTACCGGCGCAAGAAGAATATAATCCAAAAGTTTCTCAATTCGAATCTTCTGTTGATATCAAGGAACTCTATTGTTTGAAGGCAATATTGTTTTCTGAACTTCATTCCTTTAATCCGAGGGAAGAGAGAATGCTATTTTCATAGTGGTTGATAACTTCTCCAAAGTCGTTCTTTTCTTCTAGCAAAACAAAGAATCATCTTCATGTGCATCTGTTGATCTTCAATCCTAATGATGTTTCTTTCTTGTCTTCCCTTGATACACTATCTTTCATAATTCTTTCAAGAAGTGGTTCTATCTTTTTACCTTGTTCTCTGGAGCATTTGAGCTGTGTTCATCCTACCTTCCTTGTTTCATAATAATCCTTCCTTGTTTCAAGTTCTTTGTTTTCAAGAAGCAAACGCAAGACTTGCAACAAGTCTAGCAAGTTTTGCAAAGTGGAGTGATCGCACCATTCCGTTGTTCGCCCTCGTGGGAACGCGAGGATCACCTTCGTTCCGAACACCCGCCTCTCGTCGTGCCTTGTTCTTTTTCCTAGGAATCTGGGGGCAAGATTCTTGTTTAGTGGGGGAGAGTTGTAGCATCCCAATTGTCTAACAATTGCAATGCTACTTGCCTAGTCTATATATTGCTACTTCCTACATATCATTAATTGCATCTTCTTTATATCATGCTCATGTCACCATGCCACATTGCATTTGAACATCATATAAAACCCCTTTTAATTTGGTTCTTCTCTCATATGTATTTGTATTCTTATTAATTGTCTTTGTATCTTGATACATTGTAGTTGGTTCTTGATATATTGTTTAATGCCCAAGTTGAGTTGGGGGCATATCTCGTTCAACTCCAACACCTTTCTTTGGCTTCATCTAAATTCCACCACCCTAGTCATATATGAGCCATTGCTTTTCTTTTGCTATTTAAATCTAGCTCATGTGTGTTAGGATGGATCCACTTCTATTTCTACATGCTCCCATATGTGTCATGTGTTGTTTTTACAATATTGAGTATGTGGAGCCTCATGGCCACCTTTGCATGCCATGTGGGTAGAATTCCATTTACTAAGCTTCCCTATGGTTTATTTTGAGTAAATGATCATGTAGTGGCTATATGTTGATCTAGTGGAACACCCACACTGACCGCCCTTTAATTTATGCATGTTTCTTACTCATCCATTCCATTTTTTTGTTGTGGCCTTAATCAATCTTGGAAGCATGTCTATTATATGACCATATAGAAATATAGTTGTTTTCACAATTATAAATGTTTCATTTAATACACATGTATGGATCCATGTTAGCATCCCTCTCTATTGTTGCATACGGCCAATTTTCAGGGTTTTGGACTCAGCTACATGCTACCATGCACTTGACTATTTTTGTTTTCACAAAATAGTGCATTAAATGTTTTTGCATGGTCCATGCACTACTAGTGCATCTCCCCACTCTATCTTTTTCTTTTGGAATTATTTGAGATGTGTGTCTAGATTTAAATACAACAAGCAAGAGTTTTGAATTTAAACCAAACTAAAGCAAATAAATCTAAGCTAAATCTTTCCACCTTCCTGCCATATCATCAGCTATGTCATCATCTTGTTTTTATCCGTCTACATATGGTTTCTTCTAATCAACATGTGCGGAGTGCCAAATCCCATCAAGTCAATCTGTCCTAGCTAGCTAATCCTTCCTAGTACATCGATCTAAACCTGGACCTCGCTGCCTCCCTTCTCTGAACCGTGTCCCAACCCAACCTCCTGGCAGCAGTAAGACCGAGCCTTGCCCTGTTTCTCTCCTTCCTTCTCGATCACGTGCCTGAGCCAGCCGTGTCGTCTCCCCCTCTCATCCATAAAGGAACCAGCAGTGTGTGCCTCTCATCCTCATCCCCAACCACTCCCAGATCGATCTAGGAGGGCACCTACCTCCTCCCCAAGCAAACCATCAGCCATGTCCTACACTTAGCTGCAACGTCTCTAACCACCTCACTGCCTAGTCGATCTCCTGCTTGCCAAGGACGCCACCAGCTCTAGAGTTTCCTCTCTGATGCCTACGTCGCTTGGACAAGGAGCCCACGCCTTGGAGGCATATGAACTGCAAGCCGAGTCCATACACGCAGACGCCGATGTCGAGCCATGCACGCCGGGACGTGACGCTGCGGTCACCACCGTCGTCTTCTCTGCTTCCCGTCGCTTCCCGCTCGGTTTGGCTCGCAAGCCCCGCGCGCGAGGTGAGTTCAGTCTCCCCTGTACCTGGTTTTCCTCGCCTCCATCCCTCGTTTGTCCGCACCTGCTTCCGCTCGCCGCAGTCACCGCGCACGACGCGCGCACGCATCAGCTGTCAGTAGCAGCCGCGCACCCAACGGATAGCAGCAGCAGCTACCAGATTCCTCTGTTCCCGTCAAATTTCTGGCGTCCCTGGTACTCATCCGGCGAATTTCTTCATGCTCACACGTTCTCGGCACATCCCTCTCTGCATTGCAACAATCGGTGCTCCAATCGATGCCCTGACGAGCTCGCAATCTTCCTCGGAAGTCTGGCGTTTGACACAGTCGTTTTGCGTCAGAGACATTCAGTTTTGCAACCAAGGAATTCTCCTCTAGTCCCTGCAATCTCCCTTCCTCTATAGCTCCTCACCGACACCGATCTTCACATTATATTAAACTTTGCATACCCCTCTTTCCAAGGCATCAAACCATTCTTAAAATGCATACCGGAGTCGACCGCAATCATCCTCCGAAGATGGCTGAATCTCACTGACTCGAGCACGACAGTCCTATTCCAGCGCAGACCGCGTTTTCGCTCTCTGTTCCTGACCAGTGCACGCCCTCCACAGTGTTTTTCTGGCAAATATTTTGATTCTCTTCTATACTCCATTGTGCCTTATACAAATAGCTTCAAACGGAAACCGAATCGGATCAGCAAAACGCTCAGAATTGTCTCGAGAAGACTGGATCATCTAGTAGCTTTTTGCACGAACGATTCAGTTCGTTTAGTTCTTGATCAACCCGCTCCTTGTCGATTTACCCGAAGGCCCCTAGGCTTTTCGTTTCTCAGCCCGACGTCCCCCGCAGAAGAATAAATGGGCCAGCCTGTTTCCCTATCCGTCGCCGGCGCACGACATATAATCCTTGTCGCGGCCCAAGTTCCATCCGGAGGCCCACTTCTTATATCCTTTTCTATTTGTAATGCAATTCTATTAATAACCCAATTATCTAAATAATTTTAGATTCTTGTTTCTGTTTGGAATTTGGAAATGTTTCCAAAATGAAAAGTGAATATTTTCCAGACGTGAATTCAAATCCATAAACAGTAAATTCCAGAATTTCCCCTAAATATTACAACTAAGGACAATTTTGCCCCTTTCATACAAAATGCATTTATTATATCTTTTAATCCCTATTTCCAAATAGTACATATAATATATGTTTTCTGATCAGAAAAATGCCAGGAATTCAAATATGCAATCCAAAATAATTTTTGAGCAGTTTAAAATTTCAGAGTTATTAAAATGTCAATTAATGCATTTTCTTAATAAATTTATAACTTTAATCATGTAATTTCAAGTTCGACAAATAATATGTCTAAATTGATCAGCACGACGAGCCCGTTCTAACTATGCATTCCATAATATGAATTGTAGCATGCATCATATAAATATTAAGTATACGGAAATATTTATGGGAGCAAAACATGATTAAAAATTTAATAAAATGCTTTGTTCTTGTACCCCCACACCTCACCCATGCCATGCTATGCTATGCCATGTAAATTGTGCATCATTCCATCATGGAATACTTGTTTGCTTGTTGCATATTATTTATATGATTGTGCAATGTATTTATTTCGGCCCCTTGTGTGCTTGGTTTTTATCCGGATAGACATTGAGCAAGAAGAATACCAGGAGCCTCAGGAGTATTACCCGGATCCTTCCTATTCAGCAACAGAACTACCAGGCAAGCAATTCCCCATACTTGTATACATATAGTACCTATGCTTCTATCTTCTCTTGCATCATTGAGTCGCGATTGCATTAAATTGAATCCCAAGTATTGCATAACCTTTACTTTTAAACCCCACCGAAGCTTGTACCTCCATCCCATGAGCCATTACTACAAGAGTTGTTTGAGCCAGACAAGTCGTAGAATTGCATGTGTAGGGTTTGTGCGAGTCTTTGGATAATGAGGTACCTAAACAACTTAATATGAGTAGAGAACTAAAGAAAGAGGCATCGGTGAGCATTATTTTCCTTTTGGTTCTTTAAGCTCACTTGTGTCCCGTAGGAAATTCCTGTTCCTTAACTATTCGCACTATCCATATACGGGAGACCCTATGAATCCCCCTTTGCCTGAGCTTGCTGCACACTTTATTTCTTGGGGCCGCAAAGTATTTTGGGGCTTTATTATTGTCCTATACTTATGCCATGCTTTACTGCTTTATTTACAATTGTGCGTGGAGCACCTATACTATTTTGGGACGTGGAATGTTTTCACGGTATTGACAAGCCCAGTCACACTTTCGGGTTCCCAGTCGTTTACAGCCATTGACACAAACCCTGGGTCCGTCTCATAGCAGACCAACTTCGTTGCGGGTAGCTTAATGGGGTGGCCCCCTGAAATGATTTATGAATCCTGTGAATGCTTTATCGTGAGGCCTCGTTGCGTTTTATTTGGTTCTTCCCGAGGTTGATCGTGTGTGTGTTGCTATTTGTGCACCCCTGCAGGGTAAATCTTTTTGAAAGCCGTGTTCGTGGTTATGCACGACTTGGAGCACAGTTTCTCGATTATAGACAAGCATAACTAAAGTACCGCCTTTCATTTGACTAAGATATGACTAGTAATTGTTACAACATCATGGAATGGTTAATAAAATTACCAACGGATGGGTTGTTCTTCCGCCTTCTCGTCGGTAAGCGAGAAGGAGGGCGATCAAGGTTAATTATGTTGCTCATATAACTATTGTTATTAATTAAAAGCCGTCCATCCATCTCTGGTTAGGCGGATGTGTAGCGAGTCTCTATAGCTCTTTGTAGATATTATATTTCGCTGCAGTTATGTCACCCCCAATTTGTTCCCTTTAGATGCATTAAGACTTGCTGAGTACCCCTAGGGTCTCACATGATAAATATTTGGTTCAGATGGACATGTATACTCTCAGGAAGGTTACTAGGTTGAGGAGATGGCTGATTGTGGCAACGACTATCCGGTGTAGAGATTCCGGGGATGGAGATCCTTGAGATCTATGGGCGGGATATGCTTATTTTCAGGGCATCTTATGCCGATTTGCTTCTTATCCGTACTCGGATCATGTTTCCTGCTTCCGCTTGATACTCTGTTGCGTGATGTTTGAGGATGTATCCTAAAATATTATATCTATCTAGGATATTTGGATCTTGCCGTATGACGTTGAATATTCCTATTTCCATTTCTTTTAGATGGTGTGACTCTGATGTCTATTGTAAGTCGCAGGCATACATACTCATTTGTCGTGGTCGCATTACCTGTCGCTTACGCCACTTGCTCTTGTCCCGATGTTCTTGAAAGTGGATAAGGTGGTAGGCCGGTACCGTGCCCTACTCCGCTTCGATGGGCCTACACTTGGGTGGCCTTGGGCCTCCGCGGTAGAGTCACTTATCCACTTTTGGTTCGTCCACGCTTGAACTTAGGGCGTAATGTCCGAGGTATTACACTTCATCTCATCACATTATTCTTTCCTACGCTTGAAAATCTCGTTCATACAAAACTTCACACAATTTTCATTAGCAACATTAGTGTATTTAAGATAATAAGTCTTTAGGTTCAGTTTTAACACAAGTGAAACTTCCATTAAAACACAAGCTACTGTAGCAATTCCTTCTAAAAGCTCAAATGATCAAAGAGAACTCAAAGAGAAAGAGATTAAGAGGCAAATGCAAATAATGGCAGAAATCTGTCAAAACAGACCAACAGGTAAAACCCGATTTTTCCGAAGACGTTTAGCTCAAATCAAAAGTGATAAACTAAAGAAAGTTGGATAATAACCTGTGACAGAAGAACAAAATCTTATAGCTCAATCCTATGTACAGAGATTTTTCACGAATTTTATAGTGAAGCATAAAAATCTGTTTCGGGACAACAACTTTTCCACGTCTTACTTCCCTCTCATTAGAGGTTATTCTTGGCACAAAACCACACAAAAAGGATAAGGAGAGGTTATTACAGAGGTAATAACTTCCAAGACTCAAAAAAATAAAAACTTACTGAATAGAAATTTGGGCTTTTCTTTAACGCCTCTGAGCTAGGCATGATAATTTCGATGATGCTCACATAAGAAATATGAATTGAAGTAAAAGAGACCATCAAGAAGCAAATATGAGATAAATTTAAGTCTAATCCACTTTCTATGAAAACTAATCTTGTAAAGAAACAAGTCATGAAAGCACAAAGCAACAAGCATAGGAAAGCAAAACAAGTGCAACTTCAACATTTTCAACATAAAGAGGGGAAACTTAATATTGTTGAGATACATAAAACCATGTTTCCCTCTCTCATAATAACTTTCAGTAGCATCATGAATAAAATTAACAATATAACTATCACATAAAACATTCTTATCATGAGCCATATGCATAAAATAATTATTACTCTCCCTATAAGCATCATTCTTATTAATCATAGTGGGAGAAAATTCAACAAAATAGCTATCATTATTGTTCTCATCACCATAATCATCAAATATAGGAGGCATATTGTAATCATAATTAATTTTCTCCTCAATAGTAGGTGGACTGAAAATATCATATTCATCATTGTAATCATCATATATCCGAGGCATAGTATCATCAAAATAAATTTTCTCCTCCGTGCTTGAAGGACTAAAAATATCATGCTCATAAAAACCAACTTCCCCATGCTTAGACTTCTCCATAGCATTAGCAATAATGGTGTTCAAAGAATTCATACTAATAACATTCCTATTAGCATGCAAATAAAGTTCCATAGGTTTTTAAATTTTCTCTTCAAACACTTCATGTCCTAACTCAAGATAAATACTATAAAGCTCTCTAATTTTGTTGTTGTTTTCCATTAAGCCTAACTAGTGAAAATAAAAAAGAAACAAAAAGATATAATTGTAGAACCTAAAGGAAATAACTCTGAGAACTCACACACCAACAACAGTACTAGAAGATAGCTTAGTAGCCAGAGGATGTGAGTACCTTTTACCTTACCTCTCCGGCAACGACGCTAGAAAATAGCTTGATGTCTACGCACGCTTCTATTCTTGTAGACAGTGTTGGGCCTCCAAGTGCAGAGGTTTGTAGAACAGCAACAAGTTTCCCTTAAGTGGATCACCCAAGGTTTATCGAACTCAGGGAGGAAGTGGTCAAAGGTATCCCTCTCAAGCAACCCTGCAACAAGATACAAGAAGTCTCTTGTGTCCCCAACACACCCAATACACTTGTCAGGTGTATAGGTGCACTAGTTCGGCGAAGAGACAGGGAAATACAAGTAATATGGATGATCATAAGTGGTAATTGCAATCTGAAATAAGAGTGGCAGCAATCAAACATGTAACATGACTGATTCTAAATGGTGCTTCAATGCTTAGAAACAAGGCCTAGGGATCATACTTTCACTAGTGGACACTCTCATATAAATATATTCTCTTCATTATGCTACCCTGAACTACTCTCCGGTTGGACGATGTAGGGCTATAATAGCACACCTTAAAGTTCGCATTCCCCATCTAGATAACCCCTGACTATCACCTTGAGCGTTAGATGGTTCCAACAAACACCACAATCTCATAGATACATCCAACTCAAATTATACTCATGATAAGTATTTATATAACCTTAGCCAAAGTGCCACACGGTGTGCACACTGTCAACTTCACACACATGGGGATAAGCAGAGATTAATTAAAGTACTTCAGTAGCAGAATATATCCTAGATTACAAAGCTCATGATCTCAATAAGATCACGCATAGAGAGAGATGAACACATAGCTACTTGTAGAGCCCTTATCCTCGAGAGAGAACTACTCCCTCCTCATCGTGGGAGTCAGCAACAGCGATGGAGATGGCAGTGGAGATGGATCCGGGGGCACGTCCCCGTCCCGGCAGGGTGCCGGAATAGAGACTTCTGTCCCCCGAATCTCCTCTTCGATGGCGGCAACATTGCGGAACTTTTCGTGGATTTCTGATCTTGTTTTTAGGGTTTTTGTCCCGGGGGAATATATAGGTAAAGAGGCGATGCCAGAGGTGGGACAGGGTGCCACACCCCCTCGTGGCGTGGCCAGGGGTGACTCGTGCCACCCTATGTTGTGCCTGCCTCCAGGCTCCCCTCCGTCTCCCCTTTGGACTCCGTGTCGTGTCGGGAAAAATAGGAACTTTAGGCTTTGTTTCGTCCAAGTCCAATAATGTGTCTTTATTAGCTTTTCTGAAACCAAAAACAACAGAAAACAGGCAACTGGCACTGTGGCATCTTGTCAATAGGTTAGTTCCAGAAAATGTATAAAAATGCCCCAAAGTGTAGACAAAACATAAGATAGTTGATACAAAACAAGCATGGAGCATCAATAATTATAGATACGTTTATGACGTATCGGTGTGTTTACGTACTCGGAGGAACTTTAGAGGAAATATATTTCAAGAGCGGGATTTCTCCGTCCACGTGACGGAAAGATACTCAAGGGCCCACTTGGAGAAGTTATATCCAATAGATGCGCAACGTGTGATTTGATCACATGGATATCACTTGTTAGAACGAGTCAAATAGAATTGTTTGGTAACGAGATTGAACAGGACATGGTGATGTCATTGACCAGTTCTCGGGCAATGCAAGTATCAAGAGACAAAAGGAATAACACAGGACTGTCATAGTTCAAACAACGAAAGATATTCGTGGAATGCAGAGGGGTCACATGGCCATCCAGGTCCCTTATCGATCATTGGTCCAAGAGTGTCCCGACCATATCTGGAGTGTTCCCAAACCACGGGGTATCACACTTACGGGCTTCATGATGCTTAAAGAGTGTTTACAGGATTGGTAGAATCACCGAAGAACAGTAGAGAGAAAACTAGAAGGGTTTCGGGAAGTCCGGAGGATGTCTGGAGTGGAGATGGAAGGTGTTCCATAACCATGGAGATTGAATAATATGTGAATGATTGTTAAATATTGATTTAATCATTTATTCATAATTATTTAATAAAAGATAAAATCAATTAAAGGTCAAAAGGCTTAATGGGCCAAAACCCAAAAGGGAAAAGGCCCAAGAGGGGACCACACCCCTAGAAGGGGCCTAGGGGTGGCCGGCGGCCCTAGTGGGCCTTCCCCACGTGGGGCCCATGGGTGGGGGCTGGCCGGCACACCTCCCCACCTCTCCACTCCTTTAGTCCCACCCTAGGACTTTGAGGGAGGTAGTACCTCCCCTCCCCTATATATAGTGGGGGTATTTGGCTAGATAAATACACACAATATTCAATAAAGGTTTCTTCACTTTTGGGGAGACCTCCAATTGATATTCTCTCTCTCTCTCTCTCTCTCTCTCTCTCTCTCTCTCTCTCTCTCTTCCATGACCATGGTCCCAAGTTTGGACTGCGCGAACGAGAGACATATTCACTGCGGAGCGCCGTCGTGCTACGAGATTTGGATCTAGGAGCTCTACTTCCACAACTGCTGCTGGATCAGGGAAGCGGGAGTCATTGTCAGGCACCATATGTGTGTAACTCCCCGCGAGGTGTCACACTTGAGGCACTCAAGTCACTGGAGCCACAGGATTGCAAGGACTTCATCACGTCCTTGAGGTCGGCTTCGGCTCGTCTACATCAACCATGCTCTCCTGAGCGTTGACAACGTTTTTCGGTCTTCAAGGGTAAGTTCGCAAAAAGCTCCTCCTGTTACTACGTTACTAATAGATAGGTCCTGGCAGCATCAGGGGTTCAGGGGCATAGTGTAAAATTTTATTGTTTTCAAACGCGAGCCCCTACAGTGGTATTAGAGCTAGATCTATGCGTAGTAATGCTAGTATGGGTAGAACACATGAGATGTAGCATGTGGGTGTTGATCTTTTAGTTGTTACCCTCCCACGTGTACTTGTGTATACCACAGTAATGCTTGATAAAGCGGCCCCAATCGACTTTGCACGTTCATTCGCGAGACTGGTCCACGCTTGACATACGGCTTGTACCGTATAAAGTGGCTTTGGGGGTGTCTGTCTCTCTAGCATTAGTTGGTATGACATTTGCAACGGAGGGCCCCGGAAGGGGTATAGTATAGAAAACTACTTGATTAGCATTGTGGTGATAGTTCGTAGGTAAGAACGGTTCTTGTGGGAAAGCCCAATCAGCCACGTAAAACATGCAAAGATAAAGTAGAGGCATCTAACTTTGTTTTGAAGGGGGCGTTGCTTTGTGATATGGTTGTGGCAAATGTAAAGAGATTACCTTATGTTACGAAGTAGTAGTAGATAGTCACGGAGGTGACGGACTACCGCGCCATAAAGACACTGGTACCCTAGTGTCTACGGCACCGGAACCCTGGCACCGGAATCCGGTGACGCCGGATGGAGATCACGACGTGAAGGACCATGTCACATCGCATTTTAAATTCAATGTTATTGTATGTATATCTTATTGTGTGCTAGTATTAGATACTCTAAGGTAGCCTAATAAGATAATCCCTATTAAAAATACCAATGATTGTGTTCTCCCTTAGTGTGCACCACCAAGAAAGTTCTTGGGTATGAGGCAAGCCGTGATGATTGGGTGTCAGACATATCTATGCTCGCATACATTGGGTGTAAGCCATGTTGCACAGCGAATACAATAAGGTTGAGTTGGCAAGCCTAGTATGTAGCAGACATGGCCTCGAAATGCGGATGGTCGAAAGATCAAGCACGAGTCACATGAATGATGTGACCGACGTTTAGCGTCCACCCTAGAACCCACATTGATGGTCGTGATGATCAGGGGAGATGTGGGGAAAAGGGGTTGTGTTATTACTAGAACCCTTCAGGGGATAAGTGTTTCTTAGTGGAGTTATTCTTACCTCATTTAATTATAAACTTAGTCTAAATTCCTTTTGCAATTATAAAGGTAGAAAATGGTTCTCCGGATGCTACCTTTCTTATTGACAATCGGTTAGAAGGACAGAAGCTCAGGCTAGATGGATCAAACTTCTCTATATGGGTTGCGTGTCTCCACGTTCTCCTTAGCAAGAATAACATGGTCGACTATATACTCGACGAGATGGATTTGGAGCAGCCATATTTCTATGAGACCCCCAAACAGCGGGAGGACCGCTATTATCATCGTGAGATGTCCATCTTCATATCAGTTACAATGTGCTATCGGATGGTGGATGAGTTGTGGTCAGTCGTGGGTTATCTTGACCCTCGTGCGACAATGGTACAACTTAGGACACATTTCTTGGAACAAGCACGCATATGGGAGCATGAGCTGATGGGAGACTTCCTCTCCATTAAGATGGAGGAGAACTCTTCACTTGACGACCACTTGGAGCACATGCATGATGCATACATGAGGCCGGCATACTTCCTGGATAGCTGGATGATGAGCACTTTTACAAATGGCGTTGTGTTGCGGTCGCTGCCACCATGCTACCAAGCACATGTCAGGACTTACATTATGAGAGGCGATGCAGAAACACATGATTTCCACAGGTTTATATCACATCTCAGGAATGTAAAGGTTGAACCCATTGTCGGTGAGGTCATCGATGACAAAGGTATATATTTAATATACAATTTTATAAATGTTATAATCTTTCAAACACATTTGCAGTGTTAAGTATATTTGATACTTGTTTTGTTTTGCTGAAAACAGGTCCTTCTACATGAGAGGTCCTTGCTGGAGAGGAGGTGACGTTGCGTGTTGATGGCGAGCATGATGATGATGATGTCCAACGACACTCTGCCTCAACATTTATCACTTAGTTTATGTTTTAGGATGATTATTGTAATCGATAGATCGTGAATTTCTTTAGTGTGTCTCACACTTTGTGAGACGATTATTCATATGAGTTTGTAACAAATAGTTGTTCCACTTTTATGAATGATTTCTATTTGTATTCATATCTTGTTCGATTACGTGTGAATTATCCTTGTTTTGAAACTAATTTATAATACATGAACATTTGTAAAATATTGAAATGCCTTAAAATTACCCAAATTAATGATATATTCATTAATGAATGAAACCATTGTTTAAATTCAAAGTTATATTGATAATATGTGAAAGTCATTCGATTTCTTGTCACATATGAATCACGCCTAAGCTTGGAAAAATAACTTGAACACCGTGTATTACTTGAATACAAAGTGTTTGCTCAATTGTTAAAAGAGAATACATATTCTATGTATTGTAGTTTAACAAAAATGGTGATTATCATTATATGATTGTTTAAATGTTTAAAGAAGTTTACCAAGGGATCATTAAGTATGAAACTATTTGATATGATAAAAGCATTTTCATCAACAAAAGGGTATTAAAGATAAATGAGAATATAATTACTATGGTTTGATCAATAGTAATGAAATTCAACTTTATAAGATTGGCATAAAAGAAATTGTGGAATGCAATTTGTTTGAAATGTCAAAATGCAAAGAATCACAATATGATATTAAATATAAAGTTGATGAATAGATGGCGCCAAATAAATCAGTGTAGTGTAGATGTAGAGACCATTACTTAGAAATAGTTAGCATTCAATTAGAATATATAGTGAACCATCTGGATTCGTGAGATCGGCTCCATATCTAGTATGGATCATCGTGGAAGTTTTGGGGTTATTCGATATAACAAAAACAATAGCGATTAATTCCTTGTAGAGTATTCATTGGAAAGTTTGAATACGAAATCCATAGCTGAAACCAAAAGGAAAGAAAAACTAGTATTGCTTGGATTTTTTGGTGCATTCTCGAGAAAGTTCACATTCAGTGATATTTTCTCGACTATGTAGAAAATGGAAGATAGTGGCAAACACGATGAGGATTTGAAACCCTAAATCAGAGTGTTGAGAAGTGCAATAGAAAGCGTTCCTGAATGATTCTCTTCCCAAAGGAAAGAATCAATGATAGTGATCATTGTGTTTTCCCCACAAGTGTTTTCACTACATGATGTAGGATTCAAAATCTAGCCCATATCTTGTATGGAGACATTTGTGAATTATTTGTCATGATTACCAAAATATGACATACCTACGAACTACTAAGGAAATAATGGTAAACTAAAATTATGAGAAAATCCTAATAGTAAAATTCACTTGAGATTAGAAAGCAAATCGTTGCTGAATCTTACAAGTAAAGGGGTTACTTGGTTTTTCCCAAATGACTGCAAAGCCATAGTGGAAAAGGGGGTGAATGACAAAAGCACAGTTTGTCAAGTATTGGATAATTTCAAATGAATTTGATTCAAGTGTGCTAAATATCTAGTGGATTTAAAACTGGTAAAGTACTAGTATCTCATACTGAATCTCCTAGTTTGATATTTGATCAAAGGATTTTGAAGTCGTTCAAAATAATGAGTGGATATGCAATTTGCATGAAATTGATTGGGAGCTATGAAAGTCTTCCTAAAACAATATGTGAATGACATATTTTTGAGTGGGAACGATGTAAGTCTCGAACTCAAATGTGTCGGGAACACATTCTGAGTGGGAGCAATATAAGTCTCAAATTCAAATATGTAGAAACATAGTTTGAGTAAGAGTAGTGACTCATACCCAAATATGTTGGGAACATATTTTGAATAGGATATTAAAGGAGTGATTCTTAAGTGTGTATATGACACATTGAGAATAAAAGTGCAAGTACCAATAAATAATGATTTATAGGGAGTAGAAGTTGATAATAATAATATTACGATATTATGTATTATTCCTTAAAGGATTCTGAAAAGGGTTTCAGAATAGAAGTTAATTAAGGAACTGGTCCTTAATAACTCAAGGTAGGAATAGTATTAAGTTTAACATCAGTGGTTGAAAGAAAGAAAAGGATGATCATCATCCACTATGTTGAGACATAGGTTCTATCTTAGAAAACCAAGATGATAACTTAACATAATATATGATCCAGTAAGGAACGTTTGAAAGTTATTAAGTTTGAAGCACGAAACATTGAGCTAAGTTTGTCCATAGTGTCTAATAAAGAACTGTAGACATGTTTTCCAAATGCATGAAGGATGACATATCTTAAAGCATAAAGGGTTATGTTATAAGGGAATATGTTGGAAACTCCTGCAATACCAACTAAAGTCAAGTAGGAAGCAAGGTGAACAAAAACATCGAAAGTTGCACAGGGTGCACTCGTGTTTCGATAATTACATTTATAATAATAGATAAGGGTACCATATAAAGTGTTGTATAATGTTATGGCAGGGCTAGTTCACTTTTAACGTAGAATGATGTGTCCCAGGGCATAGTGCCCATGAGAAAGCCCTCGGTGTTGATCTACAGTCAATGTAGGCTCCTGGAATCCAGCCTCGTTCTGCTGCTATAGCGACGATGCATACACAAAGATGTTATCATGTGATGATAAAGTATTAATGTCAATCAAGGTGACATTAGTAAGTTGCAAAGGATTTGGGACTGTGAAGTACAGGACCAAGACTCAACCTCTTCCATGAGCAAGCATGTTCAGGGTACCGGGAAATTTTGTGCCAATGATTAAGAACAAATGCAGCTAGTTTGATTGTAATCTAGTGCAAGTGGGAGACTGTTGGAAATATGCACTAGAGACAAATAATAATAAGGATTATTATCATATTTCATAAAGTTTATGATTAAGTTTTATATCATGCTATAACTTTATTGCAAGGAAATGTCAATACGCGTGTGATATATAAACAACCAGGGGTTCCTAGTGAAACTCTAGTCACTGGTTCATTGGTCAACAGATGATCAAGGTTTCCTGATCATGTGACATTTATGCTAGTTGGAAATGGAGTCAACTCGTTCTGAGAATGAGATGATGAACCAATACCCAACCTAAACATCGTGACCCGATCATGTCACGAAGTTGAAGTTACGATGATTAGAATGGATCCTCGTAGACTATTCCTTAGACCATGAGGCTATAGCAATCACTGTCTCCTGAGAGTTGTTAGATAGCATCAAGCGTCACTTGGTAACATAGTGATTATAAAGTTGTGTTCAGGTACTCAGAGGAACCGTAGAGGCAATATATGTCAAGAGCGGGATTTGTCCATCCATGTGATGGAAAGATACTCAAGGGCCCACTCGGAGAAGTTAAATCCAATAGTTGCGCAGCGTGCGATTTGATCACAGGGATATCACTTGTCAAAACGAGTCAAGTAGCATTGTTCGGTAATGAGATTGAACATGACATGGTGATGTAATTTATCGGATCTCGGGGAATGAAAGTATCAAGAGACAAAAGGAATACGACATGACTGTTCTGGTTCTTACGACGAAAGATCTTCGTGGAATACACAGGGGTCACATGGCCATCCAGGTCCCTCTGTCGATCATTGGTCCGGGAGTGTCCCGACCATGTATGGAGTGTTCCTGAACCGTGGGGTATCACGCTTAAGGTCCTGATGATGCTTAAAGAGTGTTTACATGATTGGTAGAATCACCAAAGAAGAGTAGAGAGAAAACCAGAAGGGTTTCGGTAAGTTTGGACGATGTCCGGAGTGGAGATGGAAGGTGTTCCATAACCATGGAGATTGAATAATATGTGAATGAATGTTAAATATTTATTTAATCATTTATTCATAATTATTTAATAAAAGAGAAAATCAATTAAAGGTCAAAAGGCTTAATGGGCCAAAACCTAGAAGGGAAAAGGCCCAAGAGGGGACCACACCCCTAGGAGAGGCATAGGGGGTGGCCGGTGGCCCTAGTGGGCCTACCCCACGTGGGGCCCATGGGTGGGGGCTACCGGCGCGCCTCCCCCGTCCGTCCTCCTTTAGTCCCACCCCGAGACTTTGAGGGACGTAGTACCAACCCTCCCCTATATATAGCAGGGGTATTTGGCTAGATAAATACACACAATATTCAATAAAGGTTTCCTCACTTTTGGGGAGACCTCCAATTGATACTCTATCTCTCTCTCTCTCTCTCTCCCGTGACCATGGTCCCTAGTTTGGACTGTGTGAACGAGAGACATCTTCACCGCGGAGCGCCGTCGTGCTGCGGGATTCGGATCCAGGAGCTCTACTTTCGCAACTACTACTGGATCGAGGAAGCGGGAGTCATCATCAGGCACCGGACGTGTGTAACTCCTCACGAGGTGTCACACTTGAGGCACTCAAGTCGTTGGAGCCACATGAGTGCAAGGACTTCATCACGACCTTGAGGTCGGTTTCGGCTCGTCTACATCAACCACGCTCTCCGGAGCGTTGACAACACTTTTTGTAACATCCCAATTTCAGCAACCCTGATTAGTTGTCCAAAATGCAAAAATCAGGGGGAACAAAAACTTTTTCTTGTGCTTTGTGCAGTGCTTGCTTGTTGTTTGCTTGCACTTGTGCTTATGATGTGTATCTTAGGATACTCCTTACCTCACCCTCAGTTGACAAAAGCTTTTTACCGAAAACTATCTTGGCTTACTTTACATATTCTCAAACGTTCTGGCATTTGAAAATAGGAGCCAATATGCCTATGTAACCAAAACTAGTTTGGTAGCTTTCTATTAACAAAACTTTGGAGAGATATATTATACAATCTCCTTATGTTTTCAAGACAGAGCACTCAACTAATCTTATCTCTAGCTTTACCAAAACCTCCTTTCAAAGCCATTGATTCCTCTTCTTGGTAGAGATACCAAGGACTCTCTCCTTATTCAAAACTTAACCTCTTCAAAATGCCCCAACCTTACCCCAAGCTAGGCTTGATGGTAACCCTAGAGTAGTTGATTTGTTTATAAGATAAGTTGCCTTGATCTGCTGTCTGATGAGTTGCTTTGATCTGCCGTTTGCTTAGTAAGTAGAATGAGCTACCTTAGAAGCTCATCACTAGGAGCAAGATGTTTCCCAATCATGAACCCCTATGCAAGACTACAAACCTTGTTGTGATCCCTAACCACTAGGTGATTATCTAAAACCCTCAACCAGATCTATCCTAGGCTTTCCACTCTAGATGTTTCCAAGTCCATGAAGACCAATATTAAGAAAGGATCTCTTCTACTCACTCTACATCTCAATATCACCCACTTGTTAAAGCTCTGATACGTTGCAACTCCTCCAAGAACATTCCCTCTCCTACTCTAGTCAAAATCCTCAAAACTGCCAAATTTGGCTAAGTCTAGAAACAGTTCCAACATCACCTTTTTGAATGCTTCCTATTCTCAAACCATGTGCATTTTTGGCAATGCACTTGAACCCTCTTGTTAAACAACCTAAGGACTAACAAGGCCCACCATGTACCTTGGTTAGAGCCCCTTCCAACCCACTTGTCCATGATGGTTTTGCAGACAAGAAAATAACATTTCCAGCAAAACTAGTCATCATGCCTACTTTGGTAGAAGCTCACATCACCCTCCAACTTCCTATGGACCAAATCTCTACATGGTTGTGTTCTACTCATTGATGTATATCAGAACCTACTTCACTTGCCCCAGGTGGATCTCTGTGCTGCTAAAACCCACTTGGTTTAGAAGGCTTCATGACTCTCTCTGCATGACAGCCTTAATTTCAACAAAGTGTGCCGTCACTTCTAGATCACCTCAAATACTATCAATTCAAACTCCTTCTTCCATGATCATCTATATGACTTGGTCTACCTACCCATCTATCCCTTGCACCAAGGTGAGCTCTAAGCTCCAAGATGAAGCCTGTTTTGGTGGTATAAAAACAACATCACCATAGATCATCAACCCCTTGTTTTCCATCCTTTTCAAGTTGGATTTTCATCCCATAGGTTGCAACTGATTGCTACACCTTGTCTATGTCATGTACCTTGATAATATTGATTTCCCAAATATTATCCATAATTATTATGGCCCCAAAACTATTTAATTCCTTAAATAGTCAAAATCTCCAAAACTCCATCCATAGAGGAAAGTTTGGTTTTTACCAAAACACTTCCCCAACTTTTGGTTCAAGTGAATTGCATATATCATACCTCATCTATACCTCTCAAAAATAAATATTTTTGAGAAGCTTTATTATTTCTTTTTGTCCATTTTCTTAAATGGCTGAATTGGAATAATAATTGTTTTAAATGCTTTTAACCCTCAATAAATCTTGGGAAAATTCCCCTAAGTGTGTATTCACATTTGGGACCCTCCCACACCAAAATCCACCATTTCCCAATGCAAATTTATCAAATGACCTTCTAGAAATCATTTCTGTCCTTTTTGAGTAATTGGATTTAAGTGGACTAAAACCCCACATAAAAATCCCAAATAATTCCTAGGAGTCTACCTTGACCTCATCTATCTACCAGTACCCTTTTCTCCTCTGGTACAATGTAAATTTTTGGACTTCCTTCACAACCCTAAATTGGATCAAAAATTGCCATTCAAGCAAATCCACAACTCCAAGCATTTCCAAATTTCATCAAAAGTGGATCAAAGCTCATCCTCAGCACTAGGACACACCATTGGTCGACCAACACTATAGCTCCACCCCAACAATTACCCATTCCGCCCTTGTACTAGTAGAAGGAGAGAGAGACAACAATTTTTTTACAAGATTTGTCCCCCCCTTAATTACCACAGATGCCACCACTCTCTATGAGCTCCAGCTCTAGCAAATACCAATACTACCCCTCTCCACCTCCCCCTGGACCAACCCCTGGCCAGCATTGCCCTCCCCCTTGTCCAAGATGGTAATTTACCCCATCTATTCCTCCCTCTCAGTATAAAGGCCAGCGGCCCTTCCCCAGCTCGCCCCTTCCCTCATTTCCTTCCTCTCACTCCCACTCTCCTCCCCCAGCACTCCCTACCTCTCCCCAGCTCTGTGCTATCTGAAGGAAGAAGAAGAGGAGAGCCTTGGCCTCCTCACAAAAATCGAGCAAGACTCTCTCCTCCCTACTCCATTCTCTCTGCATGTCAGCCCATGAGTTCCCCTCCTCCTCCTCCTCTACCTGACGGTGCTCTTCTTTTTGCCCAGGACCCACTCCTCCGTCATCGCCGTCGAGATCCGATGAGGTCGCTCTTGGCCGCCGTCGCGCGAGCTGCTTCCCGTGGGCCTCCGCCATCGTGCTGCCCACCGATATACTTGCCGTTGTCGACCGTGTCGCCCTGCACCATCCTCGACCTTCCTCGAGCCCTCTGGTGAGCACCCTGCCCTCGACGGCGCCGCCCTAGGTTTTCGCAGCGCGCGGTTCTGTTTCGCGTAGACGACGAGCGCGGGCCGTCCATCGCCACATAAACGGACCTCCGAGATCCGCCGATACCCCCTTCGGCGCCTTCCCCCGCTGACCGCCGGGCCCTGCTGGTCAGTTTCAATCCGCGCCCTCCCGCGCGTCGCCCCGAACGCCGTGGACTGAATCCTCCTCTGCAACCCAGTAGCTCCCCAGATCAGGCCCATTGCACCCTTTTTCTTTTTCTTTTAGCAGATCCATTTATACCAGAAAATCTCCTGCCAGGTTTTTATCCAAATAAAATGGTAAACCAAGTCCAAAAGCCTAGACCTAATTTTCTAGTGGTACTCTGCTGTTTTCTCAAACATGCAGAGGCAACCTCATGTCCAAAATAATTTTCTTTAAATAATGGTAATTATTCTGCTGAAAGGTATACCTTGCACTAATTAATTTCCACAATGAGTTTCACATCTCCATTTGAGATGAACCAAAATCCCCCTAGAAGGTATTTGAAATACCTATTTCCAGCATAGGTCTCATACCAAGGTGAACAGTATGTGGCCCTTAACTAAAATCTCAAAACTAGCAACTTTCTGTCTTAAATAATTTCCCCAGGTCTAACCAAATGTGCTATGGACCTGATTCCGCCTCCTAGTACCTCCTAGGATCAGTATCCACCAAACCGCAGCAGCTCAGAATTTATTGAGCTCTGGTAGAATTGTAGTGATTTAAATACCTTTGTGATGGGTATTTTCACTAAATAAGTCACTCTAGGAGTTTTGCTACTCCAAAAAGAGTGAATCCAATTGCTACAGAAAGTTATTTTAAATACCTATCACATGCCCTTGGAACTAACTCAATAGCTCCTATAAAATTTAATCTGGTGAAAAAGAGAAAAACTATACAGAACTGCCATGGGGAAATTCCTGAGGGCATTCTGGTAATTCTTTTGACTTGTTTCGAACTCTAGGTGGTTCAGTACATCAAATACTGTCTAACCACCCATGGAAATAATTTTTGAAGCTCCAGAACTTTTCTAGTGAATTATCTCCTCAAACTAGAATTTAATCCACTATAAAAAGCATAACTAAATCTAGGAAATTGATAATCAAGTGAAACCACTTGTGTTGATTTTTTCTTGTCAAGACCTATCTGAGGATATCATGTTTACCCTTTGGTAGCCTACTGACCTCAGAACCCAAATCCAAGTTCATTGTATCTAACCTTGACAACTATCTTCCAAGAGAAAACACCCCCGTGGCAATTTAGTAAATTCCACCACCTATAGCCAACTTATCCAAAACCTTCCTACTCCAGTAATACTCCTAATGTTTGTTTGATGTATGGTTTGGTGCATGAATGTCTTGTATTGATTGTGGACTTGTATGCTTGGATGTGTACCCGAGGACAACGATAGTGTGAGTGTCTGACGACAAGAAGGAAGGGACTTTTATTATTATTGATTTGGGTATTCTTGGTCATCTGAAGAAGTCCAAGGACTTGTTGCTGACCACAGGCAAGCCACCATTCCTGAATTCTGATATATGTCCTATTCTCTTTTACCTGTTTTATAGCCTCTTTATAAATTGCATGACTGCATGTTTTGTGTTACAAATACTGCGATAATAACTTGGCTCCTCCAAGTTAGGATTTCGTGTCCTTCGAGGCACCATCCCGATGAACCCATCATTTACCCCCTTTAGAACGAGAGTATGATGATAAGCATCCTACCTCCTTGGAAACCCCAGTTTTGAGAAAATAAACTGTTTTGGGATTTTCCCCACTACAAATGTTTCAAAACGGCTTTTGTAAAACCCTGGGAAGAGGCAGCATTCCTAGTGGAAGTTTTAACAAAAGAAATGGTGATGAGGAGAAACGAGAAGATGATGGGATGTTCTACGCCTTTACTGGAACAATTTTATCCGCGCAACCACATTACCCCAGGTGTTGGGGCTTAACTTGTAGTTTGTCCGCATTAGCCGAGGCAACTTCTACCATGCTTATAGGGAGAGATCCCTAGAATTCTAGGCAGGCGCCACCAGATCAAGGATCTGAAGCCTGTCGCTTTCTTTGGCAAGAGTGAGCCTGAACTAACAGGAGTCCGGTGCAACAATTGGGTCTCCCGCGGATGGTATGACTTAGGTAGTACAGAAGGAAGTGGAGTCACCAAATTTAAGGTATACGCCAAGTTGCGGCTTGGGTATGCGCGTGTATGGAAGGAAGGACTATGGCTGGGAGCCACATACTCGTTGCCAGGGAAAACAAACCCAAGAGGAAAAGCATGTCTTTGATAGGGTTGACAAGCGAAAGGTTAGGTTTGATTATCCGGACCCCCATCTACAGTGGTAGTGGGCCGTGGTTGTATCCCGGCGGATGTATTGATTCTTGTGGGGAAAGTTCGCAAACTCTGCAGAGTATAACCTATTCGAATAGCCGTGTCCATGCTCAAGGACGGTTGTAAAGGTGTTGGCTAGGAGTACCCAAACTATGCTTGTTTGGGAAACAAGTATTTTGAGGACGAAGGTTCCGGGGGAACCCGTGTTCGAAGGCTTTGTTTTGACCCGAGGGATCGAAGATGTTTAAAAAGGGTTTTTACTACAAAACTGTTTTCAAAACTCTTTTTCAACAAAGATATGGAGATGTCGTGATTTATAAAACAGAAGCATGTTTTCAAAACTCTTTTTCAACCAAGATAGGGAGATGCCATAACTTCAAAGTTAGTTTAGGCTTTTCAAAAGCAACCCAGATAGAGCTATCTCGCCACAGCCAGAATTGTATTTCCTTTGTTCACTTATCTTGGTGGTTTTGCGAGTACATTCAAAAGTACTCACGGCTTTGTCCCTGGCTATTTACTTGGCCAACTTTTCAGAGTTGTCAACTTTAGAAGATTCCGGTGACGTCCATCGAGCTAGGCCGTCTTCCCAGTCAGTTGCCTGTAGGTTGAGGCACGATTGGGCTCTGTGCTTGGTGATGTTCCGCTGCTAAGATTGATGTAGCCATAATGGCATTTATGTAAGTCTTGTAATTTGTTATGTTTCAGATGATTGTAATGATACCTGTCGGTTATGTTCCACGGCTCACTGATCATGGGAACGTGGAAATATGCATAACAGGGATTTCTTGGATGAATAATCCTTGGAGCCCACACTTTTCGTTCTTCAAAGGTAAGTTCGCGAAAAGGTCCTCCCGTTACTGCATTACTAATAGATAGGTCCTGGAAACATCAGGGGTTCAGGGGCGTAGGGTAAAATTTTATTGTTTTCATACGCGAACCCCTACACATCGACCTGTCTGTGCCGTGATACGTCCATTTTGCATCACTATTCTATGTCTTAATTCACTATTATTCATTGATATATTTCGTATTGAGAGGTGATACTTATGTTATTTCATCTATTTTTGCATGGTTGATGACTTTTGGAGCATGGACCACTGCAGTTAGGATTCTAATGGAAAATGTGTTGTTTGGAGGCAAAATTCGCGAAGATCAGAAAATCCGGTAAAATATACGGAAAATCATATTTTTCCAGAAGACTCAGGATGCCAGAAGATGGAGTGGAGGTGGGCCATAGGGGGCCCAAACCACCCCATGGCGCGGGCAGGCTTAGGCCGCGCCTGGAGGTGGTGTGGCCGCCCTGGCCCACTCCAGCCTCTCCCCTCTGGCGTATATCATCCCCACGAAACCCTAAGACTCCAGGAGCGACCACAGAAAAATTCCGCCGCCTCTGCGGGGCAGAAAACACCGAGAGAGAAAGATCTCTCTGGCAGACAGATTTTTGCCGGGGGAATTCCTTCCCAGAGGGGGGAGATTGTCGCCATCAACACCACCATCAAGCTGGACCTCATCGGGATCATCATCATCATCACCACCATCATCACCATCAGCACCCTCATCACCATCTCCATATTGATGTAACAATTGGTTGAATCTTGCTATAGTTCATAGGGGAAACTTTCCCGGTGTTGATTACTCTTTGTAGTTGATGCTATTGAGTGAACCATGGAACTATTGTTTATGTTCAGATTGTTATACATCATTATTCCATCTCTGATCATGATCCATATGATGTCTTGTGAGTAGTTCGTTTTGTTCTTGAGGACATGGGAGAAGTCTTGTTGTTAGTAGTGGAGTTGCGTTGAGAAAGATTCAATAGATTGTGATTTAAGTTGTGGTGTACTTCTTCTAGTGGTGTCATGTGAACATCGACTACATGACACTTCACCTATAAGGGCCTAGGGGAATTCATTGTGTATTTGGCTACTAATCGTAGGGGTTGCCGGAGTGACAGAAACCTGAACCCCCGTTAGGAAACCATTGCACAAGGGACGTAAGGGTCTTAGAGTTTAAAGCTGTGGTTAGGTTTCTACCTTAATTACTTTCTTGTACTTACGAATGTTTGCAAGGGGTATAATCACAAGTATGTATTAGTCTTGGATGGGGCGGTACATTAGCACAGGTTCACCCACACAACACTTAGCAAGCTAGAGAAGATTAATCGACTATATGAAGCAAAAGCACTTGACAGTCTTCCCATGTGTCCTTGAGAACGTTTGGTCATCTATAGAAATACAACCGGCTTGTCCTTTGCTGCATAAAGGATTGGGACACTTGCTGCATTTATTCTTACTGTCTTTTATTTACTCGTACTTTGTTTACTTGCTTTATCGAAAACCCCTAAAAATCCATTTGCTAAGTATTTGCAGAGAATTCCTGATCCATACCACTAGCCAACACCTTTTGCTCCTCGTTGGGTTCGACACTCTTACTTATCGAAAATACTGCGATACACCCCCTATACTTGTGGGCATCAAGACTATTTTCTAGCACCGTTGCCGGGGAGTGAAGCGCTATTGGAGAGTGGAACTGGTAAAGGAAACTTCTACTGTGAGTATTGTTTACTTTTGCTAGTTGCTTTATTTTCGTTATGGATAATTCGCTGAGTTTCTTATTTGGTAATGCTACTACCACAGCTAAGGTAGTAGATAAGCCACCACCTGCTGAGAATGATGTTTTCAAAATACCTACAAGAATTATTGATCGTGTTATGGACAACTACTATGTTGGGGATGGAACTGTCCATCCCGGTGATCATTTACTCTTTATACATGAATTATGCGGGTTGTTCAAGTGTGCAGGTATTACTACAGATCAAGTTAAGAAGAAGTTATTCTCATTATCACTGAAAGGACGAGCTGAGGAATGGTATAAGCTGCTGAAGAATGGTCAAGCTCTGGAATGGGAGGAAATAGTGCCTCTCTTTTATTCAAAGTTTTATCCTCCTAGTGAGATTCATAAAGATCGGAATCAAATATACAACTTTTGGCCTCTTGATGGAGAGAGTACAACTCAAGCTTGGGGGAGATTGAAGTTATTAATGCTCAAGTGTCCCATTCATGAGCTCCCCAACAATATTATTATCAACAACTTTTATGCAAGGCTCTCTCTACATGACAAAGATTTATTGGATGCCTCTTGTGCTGGATCATTCACTCGTATGGAAGAAGAAGATAAATGGGATCTTCTGGACCGTATTCAAGACAATGCTAAAGCTTGGGAGAATGACAAAGGTAGAAATTCAGGTATAAATTATGATTATGAATGCATTGAATCTTTTATGGTAACTAATGACTTTCAAAATATTAAAAATGCTTATGGTCTAGACTCTCAAGCTATTGCTTCTTATTTTAAGGCTTTTGCTTCCTACATTGAAGTGCCTAAAAAGAAGTGGAATAAGTATCATGAAACTTATAAAGATATTGCTAAGAGTGTTCCTGCAAGAAATACTGAAGTTTATACTGCTAATCATGTTTTACCTGAACCTTATATTGAGAAAATGCCTTTCCTATTTAAGGTAAAGGAACATTCTATGATGGCTAGTATGGTAGATGAAAGTATGAATAGAGCTATTGAACCTGATAAACAAATGGTTGATGAACCTATAATAGCAAATGTGAAAGACTTTGTCACTAAGTATAAGGAAGAGGGACGCACTATCCTTATTAAGGATACATCTAATATTGTTTCACATAGTAGTGCTATGAGAGCTAGTATTTCTTTGTTTTCTGTTAGAATAAGTGATCAATGCTATGATGGTACTTGTGATAGCTATATTGTCAAGTTAATGCATGATACTGAAAGCTACTATGAGAGAGAGAAAAGTGTTCTTATGTATCTCAATAATATCAAGTTTCCTCGTTTTATGCTGAAAGTTTTTATGTTGCACTTGTTTTGCCTTCTTATGCAAGAAGCCTCTGGTTTTAACAACTTGTTTGTTTACAAAATCCCCTTGCATAGGAAGTGGGTTAGACTTAAATGTGTGTGTGTGTTTTTGCTTCTTATTGATCTCTTTCACTTTAATTCATATCCCTATGAGAGCTTCTTTAAAATTATCATGCCCATCTTAATGGCTATAAAGAAAGAGCTTTATGGGAGACAACCCAATTTATTTTTGCTTTCAGTTTGTTTTTGTTTCTTTGAGTCTTGGAAGTTATTACTTTGGTAATAACTGCTCCTTATACGTTTTGTTTGGTTTTTGTGTCAAGATCAACCTCTAATGAGAGAGAAGTAATATTTAGGGAAGTAGCTGTCCCGAAACAGATTTTTGTGCTTCACCGTAAATATTCGTGAGAGATCTCTGTATGTCGGATTGAGCTGTAATTTTTTGTGCTTTTGTCGCCGGTTGTTATTTAACTTTCATTAGTTTTGCACTTTTTTATTTGAAAAAGAGAAGACTTTCGAAAAAATTGATCTTTACATGCTGGTCTGTTTTTGACAGATATAGCCAATCTTGCATTTGCTTCTTTATTCGATTTCCTTCTTGAATTCTTTTTGGGTATTCGGAAGGATTTGCTACAGTAGCTTATGTTTTGATAGTTTTCAGTTGAAGTTGGACTCAAAAAGGTTTTATCACTTCACTTCTACTAATGTTGCTAATGAGAACTGTGTGAAGTTTTGTCTGAAAGAAATTTCCAGGAAGTGGAGACAATGGTGTAATAAGGAAGAGAAGGGTTTTATGACTCAAGTAATAAGTATATGAAGATGAATATATTGATGTTATTCAAGCGATGACTCCAGAAGAATCTATTAGATACCAAATTCAGAGACCTGCAGAGTCCGTTTCCAACTAGGTAATAGTTCTGGTAAGAAAAGTTCCGCGAAAATACAATCCAACTATATTTTTGCAGTTTTCAGTCAATAAGGAAAGCTACAAAGTGAAAAAGGGACGGAAACGGAGCCAGGGTGGCCCACACCACCCCATGGCGCGGGCCCACCCCTGGCCACGCCACCAGGTGGTGAGGCCACCCGGGACTCCGCCTCCGACTCGTTTTCTCCCAGTACCTTCCTTTTGATATGAAACTCCGTAATATATAACCCCCGGATCCCCCGAGGTTCGTATATCGTGTTTTCGTCGTGTTTTTGTTTCGATCTATTTCAGCCAGGACATACTCTTTGAAGGTTCAGAAGCACAATGGTGTCCGCCAAGGATAAAGGGAAGGAGCCCATGGAGGAAGACCTCCAAGACCCCGGGAAGGAGAAGGAGATCGAGAGTGAAGGTGAAGAGGAGCAAGGCCAACGTCCGCACACCGGCACTACCATTGCAAGCATTGGAGTGGTGAAACCTGCCAGGGTTAGAAGGACGGCACGGATGAAGACTGGGGGGAAAGCTCCTCGTCACAGTTTGGCTCCACGGTCACTTCCTCCACGCACCAGGAATCCTTTTCATACCCTTATCCATGAGTATCAATACCAGAATATGCCCAATGAGAAATTACCCTCCAATTGGGATTTGCCTCGTTCTAGCCATGCAGGAAAAGAATACTTCAAGGAGGAAGAGTGGGGAAAGAATAGCAAGAGCTGGGATTCTCAACACGACATGATCATGACTCGCATTGAGCAAAACTCATAGCTGATTCGAAATCTCACCTCCGAGATTGAGGACTTGGGGAAACTGATCAAGGAGCTCATCGAGAGGATACCACCACCACCTAAGGAGTAATTCGTCATCAGGTTTGGCATCCCCTTGGTTTGTTCCAAGCTTGGGGGAGTGCCGCGGTATCATATCACTATCTTCTCTCTTTTTACCTTATTAGTAGAGTCATATCATGAATAGAGGAGTTATTTTGTAGTATGGTTTGCATTATGGAAGTGTCCCCTCTCTCGTTAGATATGTATCCCTTGGTGTGAATTTCTATTATGTAATATTAATGAGAAGTCCTATCATTTACTCTTTTGCATATCTTATGTTAGTTTTCAATTTGTGGTTATATGACTGATCTTATTGTTAGTATTGGTATCACTTTGGGATCATTGAGTTAATTTAGTTGGTTTTGGCAAACCTGGCTCGGTCAGTAGCAACACCTTTTTGAGAGTTGAAAAGAAAAAAGATAGAAGTACTCTAGAGGAAAATAATTTCATCATCTTTCTTTCTTGATTTGCTCATAAGTCTAGTATTCTCTAGTTAAGATCTTTTGTGCTTCCAAGGAAGATTGCATGTTTGTTTTTTATCACTTGTATGTTTGTTTGTTTCCTTCAACTCTTATACTTGCTAGCCAGCCTTGCTAGACAAAAATCTGTACGGAGAGGGAATTCTTCTCGTGCATCCACCTCCTTTAAACCAAAACCTTTGCCATTTGTGTCCACCATACCTACCTAGTAGCATTATTGCTATTCCAAGTAAATTCTTGTTTTATCTACCTCCCAAATTAAACTTGTTATGTGAAAATTAGATATTAAAGCTCTCACGAACTTGACGGCACACTTTACTTTCTTGCATTTAATAAACTTGAACCATTGGGTCCTTCTTTGTTGCGTATATGCTTGCGCTTTATGAGTTGAAGTTAGTCGAACCATGTACCATGGGGACCGCTTTCAACACTTCATTGGTACTTGTACCTAGTTGATATCATGTTCTTTTGCTTATGGATCCCGACGGTGTGAAATAAAAGTGGAACTTGTAAGATCATGGAGTTCATATGTGTGTTAGAGAAACGCCTGGGCCGCTAGCCTACGCCATGCCTAATCATGGTGGAAACTTGCAGCATAACTATAGTGAGCATTCTATGAAGCATCCTCAATAAAAACCTATGCAAATAGCAAATAAAAAGATCGCTGAGATGCTCACTGTCTGCTTGCCTTGTCATTTTGATTATGGGATAGCTCCTGTGTCATCTGCAAGGGGTACCCCGTTGGCGGTTCTCAATGATACGCATGTATTTACAATGACAAGAGCTTGCTCGTGACTGAAGTTGAGTAGCATGAGGATCGGTACTCATAAGTAAGGGGCTTGAGATTTCAACTTATAACTTGTCAAGCATATCCTCTTAGTTGTGTCACTTTAACCTTAACCACCAAAAGATGCCTATGATAGGGGCAATGAGAGCTGAAGCTAGTAAGTATCATAATTTTTGGGAGCTCTTTATGAGACTTGCGATCCCTGCTTCCCTCTTTGAAGGGCCTTTCTTTTACTTTGTAGTTGAGTCAGTAAACCTATTCCCTTCTATCTAAGCAAGTATTTTGAGTTGATGTGTTTCATTCATTCATATGTTGATTTATTCAATCATGTTCTTATGTTTCTTGTTTTGCACATTGCTCTTATCTTGATGATTACTACTTTGAAAGCTTTCATTGAAAACCAGCTATTTGTGAACTCCAGCAAATTATCAACTATTCTTCGACCAAGAGCTAAGTTTGCCATTACCAATTCTGATTCACTTTATGTATCTTTATTGTGTTTCCGTTACTTATTACAAGTTGAGTCATATAATAGTGAGTTGTCTTCTATTATGATCTATGTATTTGATGAATGTGATGCTTCTTGTCCGTATTCTTTTATCGACTCTTCACTCCATTAACCCGAGGCCATGTTTATTGAGCTCAGTTCGCTTGAGGACAAGTGAAGTCTAAGCTTGGGGGGAGTTGATACGTCCATTTTGCATCACTATTCTATGTCTTAATTCACTATTATTCATTGATATATTTCGTATTTAGAGGTGATACTTATGTTATTTCATCTATTTTTGCATGGTTGATGACTTTTGGAGCATGGACCGCTGTAGTCAGGATTCTGATGGAAAATGTGCTGTTTGGAGGCAAAATTTGCGAAGATCAGAAAATCCGAGAAAATATACGGAAAATCCTATTTTTCCAGAAGACTTAGGATGCTAGAAGATGGAGTGGAGGTGGGCCACAGGGGGCCCACACCACCCCATGGCGCGGGCAGGCCTAGGCCGCGCCTGGAGGTGGTGTGGCCGCCCTGGCCCACTCTAGCCTCTCCCCTTTGGCGTATATCATCCCCACGAAACCCTAAGACTCGGGGAGCGACCACAGAAACATTCCGCCGCCTTTGCGGGGCAGAAAACACCAAGAGAGAAAGATCTCTCCGGCAGACAGATTTCTGCTGGGGCATTCCTTCCCGGAGGGGGGAGATTGTCGCCATCATCACCACCATCAAGCTGGACTTCATCGAGATCATCATCATCATCATCACCACCATCTGCACCATCAGCACCCTCATCACCATCTCCATATTGCTGTAACAATTGGTTGAATCTTGATATAGTTGATAGGGGATACTTTCCCGGTGTCGATTACTCTTTGTAGTTGATGCTATTGAGTGAACCGTTGAATTATTATTTATGTTGAGATTGTTATACATCATTATTCCATCTCTGATCATGATCCATGTGATGTCTTGTGAGTAGTTTGTTTTGTTCTTGAGGACATGGGAGAAGTCTTGTTGTTAGTAGTGGAGTTGCATTGAGAAAGATTCAATAGATTGTTATTTAAGTTATGGTGTACTTCTTCTAGTGGTGTCATGTGAACATCGACTACATGACACTTCACCTATAAGGGCCTAGGGGAATGCATTGTGTATTTGGCTACTAATCGTAGGGGTTCCCGGAGTGACAGAAACCTGAACCCCCGTTAGGAAACCATTGCACAAGGGACGTAAGGGTCTTAGAGTTTAAAGCTGTGGTTAGGTTTCTACCTTAATTACTTTCTTGTACTTACGGATGTTTGCAAGGGGTATAATCACAAGTATGTATTAGTCTTGGATGGGGCGGTACATTAGCACAGGTTCACCCACACAACACTTAGCAAGCTAGAGAAGATTAATCGACAATATGAAGCGAAAGCACTTGACAGTCTTCCCATGTGTCCTCGAGAACGTTTGGTCATCTATAGAAATACAACCGGCTTGTCCTTTGCTGCATAAAGGATTGGGCCACTTGCTGCATTTATTCTTACTGTCTTTTATTTACTCATACTTTGTTTACTTGCTTTATCGAAAACCCCTAAAATTCCCTTTGCTAAGTATTTACAAAGAATTCCCGATCCATACCACTAGCCAGCACCTTCTGCTCCTCGTTGGGTTCGACACTCTTACTTATCGAAAATACTGCGATACACCCCCTATACTTGTGGGTCATCATGCCTCTGCCGCCAGCATCGTAGGTGGCACATCGTTATAATGTTGTTCTAGCCTTGCAAATGGCCGATGCTCACATTGGAAATTTCATTCCAAACACGATACATGGCGAGTACACATCCTAATCTAGTGTAGCCTACTCGTCGAAGTCGAAGTCGGAGTGGTAGTAATGACGGCATATGGTGTCATCGAAGACGCTGATCATGAGTATGGATTCACCATCATACTTGAAGACGACGAAGTTGCCAACTTCGATTTGGTGCCGTCGGGCAAACTCCTCCCATCTGTTGGTGAGGAACGCCTAGCCGAGGCGGTCAAACAGTATCTCCACCAGTCACACGTTGGTATTGACACCGACGTGCTGCAGCATGACCTTCTGCGGCTTTGTGACATCAACCAACGACTCGAATTTGCAGAGAAGGAGCATCATGTCCCGCGCCATGTCCGAGTGGATGGTCACGACGAACTCGAAGCTGTCGAGGCTGATGTTGATGGGCTCGAGCTTGGGCAATGACGGTGGTGAGGGAGAGTGTGGCGGCATGTTGCTTTGGCCGCGTCCTCTACGCCTTCCGTGCCTGCCTCGACGCCCATGGCCAGGACCAAGTGGTCGTCCTAGACGCCCTCCCCACGATCCAATGCCACCGGCCATGGCTAGCTACTGGTAGTGGTGTGGAAGAAGACGGCCGCGGGTGGCCTGCTAAAAGGGCCCGATGCGGAGGCCGAAGCGACGACATTGAGGTGTCGTGGTAGGAGGGCAGACATCGGGCGGTCCCAGCAATGGCGTATCCAAACTTTGGAGCAGCCTTCCTCTCTCCACTAATGTTTAGTGGAACAAAGTCGTTGGATCGCTGGCAAGCGGGTCCTCTGCTCTCGTGAGAGGACACAGGAGGACGCGATGTCTGGGCTGGCACAACCATTGCCCATTTTTAGTGCACGGATGGGTCGAGTTTGATGCGTCGGTCCAGATGGGTGATGCCGCTGGGAGGCCACGCAGACGTGTTCGGACACGCTCAGACGTGTTGGGTTAACCCGGTGGAGATTCCCTAGGGCTGAGGCGCTCGGGTGTCTGCTAATGTGGTAGTACAAGCATCTAGGGAACGTGCCCGAGCGACACGCTGTGCCTCTTGCCTTCGAATAACTTTGAATAGTTGATCAAACGTACCACGAAAGATTACTCGATATGAAAATTCTTCCTCAACTTTCCCTTGGAGATGGAAAATTAGTTCACCCGGTTTTATTAATTTGCAAATTCTTCCTCAACTAGTTAAAAAAATAAAATTGGCTGATATCACGATGATATTAGGTAGTATAGATATCATTATGGGAGAAGTTGATCATTGAAATGATAATAGATAGGGTAGAGGTAGGAACTATAAATTCTTTTTCGAAATCAGAATTATTAAAAGAAGTCTATGGACTCATATCGATTCTACCCATTTTAACCCTCCTTTTGGGAATCACAATAGAGATACTCGTAGTTGTGTGGTTAGAAAGAGAAATATTCGCGTCGATACAATAACGTATTGGTCCTGTCTTAGTGAATCCCGATTCGACAATAAAAGTACATTGATTCTTTCCCAATAAATGAAGATTTTTTATGTAAATACTGTGTATTTAATTCTATTATCATATGATAATATTTGAATTTGATTTGTATTTCTTTATTGTATTATACCTTTATATATTCTAGATATATAGAACAGACTAATCTCGATTTGTCAAGTTTCATAATCGTATTATGATCCATTTTTATTCGGCTAAAAAAGATTGAGTCGGGTCTAATTGCAATCAATTAGACGAATAAACAAGAATACTGCATTTCGTAACTTATTTTTTCTCTTTTTATTTCGTTTATTTTTTATTTATACCTTCTTTATATTTAGTTTTATCTAGTTATCAATAGTATCTACTGGCTCGAACTCGAATTTGATCACTTTACATACTTCACAAGCCGCGGCTAGTTCAGGACTTTATTTGCAAGCTGCTCGGACAATTTTTATCTTCACGAGCAAGATCGCGCCCTTCGTTACGAGCTTGTACACAAGCTTCTAAAGCCACTCAATTAGCCGCTGCACCAGGTGCATTTCCCCAAGGATGCCCTAAAGTTTCTCCACCAAATTGTAATACAGAATCATCCTCAAAGATTTTAGTAAGAGCTGGCATATGCCAAACATGAATACCACCTGAAGCTACCGGTATAACACCTGACATGGAATATCACCTGCTGCTCGATTATTCCATCTAGCCGAGCCATTCATTCCTTTTTATGAAAGAAAGATAACCACACATCAAATTTTGATTATAAATTGTTGTTCGAAGTTAGAGATGTACTGTCTTCCCCGATAAAAGAGGCGAAATTATTGTCAGCGATTTAAAAAGCTCAAAAGAATTTGAATCAGTAATGGCGAACTGCGTCCTAAAAATCGCTAATGGCTGAAGAATTACCAAATGGTCGGTACCGCCTGAAAATTACTGGCAGAGAAGTACGTAAAATATTACCACCGAAAAATAACTGTGAATCACTTATCATCGAGGAGTTACATTGGAAAAACAAATAATTTGTCAACAAGTATTGTCGAAGAATAGAAAAGAAATCTAAAAAATTAAATTACTGTGGGCGAATTATGGTGGGAATACTACTGACCGCCAAAGAACAACCACAGGTAACCATGGCCGGGAAATTACCGACGGAAAATTATGACAAAGAACTATCAGTAGAAGTATGAAAAAAGCAGAAGGAAAACACAAACTACCTATAGTTACCTACGACAAAAAAATGTGTGTGAAAGAACTACAGGGAAATATCGACCTAGATCAGAAAGGTAATGTTGGAAAATTACTGGCGCACCGTCGGGAAAGGCCGGCTGAGAAGTACAGTCCGGAAAATACACCGTACAAATAATTTGATAATCTATTGTTCGAGTTGTAGTAGTTGGTCGGATTCACTATAAAAAACAGCAGCACGAGGTGCCGTGAGTCCATTTACTAAAAGAAGACATCCATAGTACCTAACGTGAACCGCTGGATCGAAAATCGACGGAAACGCGCCACGCATTATTCATCGTATAATGAACAGTGCACACGAGGTGTGGAGCGCTGGTGGAGGCTCAAAACTGTTTATCTTTAAAGAAGGTAGTAATATGAAGAGAAACATAATTTTCAGATTGCCGTTGCAAGTATATTTAGGATGAATTTGGAAAGTATGATTGAACATAATTTTCTGTGCAATTTTTCAAGAAACAGAAACTTTTGTTACCAAGCTCGTGCCCAGCTAGAATGCATTTACGTCCATATTAGTACAAAACCGATAAACTAAGAAAATCGGAAAAAAGACGCATCATGGCATGCTGCCAAACACAATGCATGCCAAAAATAACATTAGGAGAATTACATGGAACTCAAGAACAATCGAACGCCTACGACTATGATGGTCCAATGCGAACATCACGATCGCATCACGATGTCACCCATTTCGGAGGGAAATATCTCTCGCCGCATCCTTTAAGGGAGCACAGACCAGATAACCTGCATAAGAGAACACATTTCATTAAAAACTTTATCATTTCTATGTAGCCATAGCGACCAGATAATGACAAATGCTTCAAGCCTAATAATAATTATGTACTTGAAGTCTATACATATAGCCAACTGCCAAATATATTTGCAACGCTACGAGGAGGCCAATCCTGAAGCTACTTGAATGGTTGACCATATAGAACTAGCAAACTTACATTGGAGAAGAGGTGTTTAATTGTCTCGTCACGATGACAAAAAACATATTGTTTACTTCTTTGCCAGTTCCTTCTAGTAATATTATCCTTTGTTAGGATGACTCCTCGACAAAGATATCATGCAAATATTTGCATCTTTAGTGGTATCTTCATCTTCCAGATAGTTTTGTTATTACCAACTGACGCTGGAGGCATGATTAAAGCTCTACACATGGATTCTACGACGAACTTTCTATTCACAAGTAGATTCCAATTGAACACATCATCAGGACCATCAGAGAGATGTACCGTAGTTAAACGTTGTGTCAGAGTGTTCCACGATGTAAGTTGCGGTGACCTAGCATACACTGCAGATGTAGTACGCTATAGTCATTGACATAATAGCAATGAAACACCATTCCACTCGTATCATATCTCTCAGAGTGGTACAACAGAAACATCACGGGTCTAAGACATGACTATAGATTACAACTCAAATATTACAAAAGATCTAGAGAACTTACTCGAAACAATGAGAAAAACAAATATATAGAAGAAAACCATAAATAGAATCTCGAAGTCTATTCTAGAAATACTACTACTAATATATTTCTATGGCATGCGATTGCTGCTTTAGCAATGCATTACAGAAATAGGTTCTATGGCTAGAGATTATACTCCTCGCTAATTAGGAACTTCGTCATCACTTCAGTTGATGTATGTAGACTTCATTGACTTCACTGAAGAACTGTAGCTTCTTGTAACGATCCATTTGAACATCATTCGGTATTGACGTCTTCGTCGGCTTATGAATCTAGCAAGGGTTAAGAAGGTACGGTTGAGTATGAGCGTACTCAGTAAGTTCACTAAAAAGGATTGTTTGATGCACTATCTATAGCCATAGACCAGAGGTCGTAGGCTATGAAGGTTTTTGTAAATATTTCTTTAAAAGTTGCTTTTATTCTGAAAAGCTATGTCCGTCAACCTATACATGTTGATTAGAACTTCATGGAGTTCCTTTCCTGCAACGTTCGCAGCTCCTTCCCGGAACAAGGAGTAACATGTCACCTTTTTTTACACTCTGTAAATGTACATTCATTTACCCATGAGATATACTTATCCATGTTGCATAGCCGGGCGCGCATTCCCATTCAAACTTCCTTGGTATGAGGCCTAGTATAAAGACCCATGCCGATCACTGCCCTTCTTCGCGACCCCACATGACAACATGACCCTCCAAGCAGAAATACCTCTATTAACCCCCATATAGGCAGATATAACTCTGGTAACACCTTGAAGACTCTGTAAGAAGATCATGTCCCTAGTAGCCCGCACTAAAGTGGCATACCTAATGTCGTCAGCCCCTCACTGGTGATCTAGAAACCAATATCGCAGGGCACTTAGCGGTCCCACCCATGTTCTAGATCCTCATAAGGAATCTACAACTCACAATAAGGTCATCTGTTGGCATAGAAAGGAAGAAGATCCAGCTGTCCCTAGAGCCATTGTAGATCTCATGGTTAACGCATATTATATGGTGCAAGAATCACTGGTGATATTTGTTATTAAATCCTAGATAATACATTCTCGTGCAATGGTAGTTCCATTGCTAGTCATAATAGATTAACTGTCCATCCAGGATCAGTAACCAATAGTTTGATTTAAATATGAAAAATAGTGTTTACTTCCATCCTTTTAGAAGTGCAGGTGATAACAATAATTGATTGCAAATACTTTATAGAAAATAACCAAAGGACATGAGCAAGTGTGAACTTGCCTTTGTGATTAAAAGATTATGCAATCATGGTCTTCGAGACATCTTAAAATCTAACGTCTAGAAACATCATCATTGGTCCGGTAAGGACTAATGTTTAAAGAATCAAAGTTCTATTATGCATAACTAATGTTATGCAATTTATAAACCCTAGAGTAAACCCCAAATGTTATAGTCTTAGTGATTCTTTTTGGTGTTTGTTTATTTTGGGATTGATTTATCTTAGGTAGATGATTTGTTAGAAGTATAATTCTTAACAATTTTAAGAGATTTCACGTTATTGCAAAATACTATAATCCCCTACTGCAATCAACTTATGAGTTTTAAAAGGGCATCTTAATTATGTTGAGTTTCATTATCAAGATTCATTGAAGAATTGAATTAATAGAGAAAATAAGAATAACATTTATCAACATATAGAATAATACTATTATTCCATTTAGTCTTTTAAGTTTACTTTAAGTAATCATTTTAAAAGAGTAAGGGAACAAAGACAATTTTTCTTTATCAAGAAGTTATTAGTAATACTATTACCTTTATTTTACTTATAAATGTTTTTTTATAACCAAGCACTAAATTACTTTTGATTAACTTTTTATAAACAAGGTTAGGATAATTAAGATTTACAATTAAAGTAAGTGATGGTTGACTTTATACATACACTTAATATGCTATATACACAATTTGGAAAATATAATTCACAATGAGGGGAAAATATATATATATATGGTTTATTTAATAATTGTATTTCATTTCACTCAAATAAGTAATCTTTTATTTTTGCTAAATAGATTTTTTTATGATCACTTTGATATATTATATGTATTTTAAAGATTTTTAATGAATTTTATATGTAGGTTTTAAATTGGGAATATTTCTTGGAAATTGATAAATGGAAAAATCATATTTTAATAATGGTCATAAATTTGGGCTGTGGTCTAGTGGGCTAATTAGTTCCAGCCCAGTGGTATGGCCCATGAGAAACTACTTTGGACCGGCCTAGCTTGGGGTTAATATCGTTCCAACATAGGACACCTCTCACTCCCCTCTCTACCCCAACACAAACACACACAACACATGCATGGACTCTTCCTCACGTTCCCCTTCTGCCAGCGATTGATCCATCGCTGCCTTATCTCCTGGCCGGTTGCCGGCCGTTTTCAGCGGCACCACTTGCTGCCAAGAAACTCTACTGCCAAGATCCATTGATCCCTGCTGAATCATCGTACTCCGGTGCCCATACGCGCGTGACCCAGAAAGCCTAGCTTGCTGCTTTGTCGGCTCTTCTGACTGCCACTGGTGGCTCTCAGCGCAGCTACTCGGTGCTGCCATGCTCACCTGCGTGGATGTAAGCTGAAGCCACATCAGCTCGACTGTCCGTACTACTCCTATGTATCCACTCTTCCTGTTGCACCTCCCTCTCTACCTCAAACATGTTTTCTTATCCTTGCCATCATGTTTGCCCTCCAAGTCGATCTCATGTACTTCTGCGGGCCTCCCCACGATGGCGGATACTGAAGAGGTTCCGTGGCAGAAAAGAAAAAAACTTACTACGTCGAACGCCCTAATGCCCATGATCTATAAAGTAAGTAATGCAGTAACGGAGGAAGATTGCAGTAACATAACCTTGTAGATACTAAGCATGTTACGCTCATGCAGGAACGTGGATGATATAGTCATAGCAGTCTAACCTCAAGGTCGTGCAGATCCTTGCACGACACCCCTTGTCCAGTTCCTTGCACGCCAGTCAGGTCGCTACTATTGGTAGATCCGCCCGAGTTATCGCTCATACAATGCAAGACAATGACTTCTGAGCTCTAATACCCGCCGAGGTTGTGGAAGTAGAACTTCCGGCTAGAATACCTGCAGCACAATGGTGTGCCGCATCGGTGTTGGCTTTGCATGTAAAATCCATCTCTAGGACCGAGCCACCATAAAGGCAACTTAGAGAGAGGGAAATTTTCTCTAAGGAAAAGTGCCTTAGAGAATATCCTTATTGGTATGTTTAATCCCTTCCATGGGCACCCCTTTATATAGGTGGAAGAGGGGTACTTCCCACCTAAGGTTAGCCATGTGGGACAAACAAAATAGACAAGGAAAAGGGAAAACTGGGCTATAGTCAGCTGGGCCAATGGGGCAGTGATGACCCACAAGTATATGGGGTGTATCGCAGTATTTTCGAGGGAAGTGAAACCCAATTTATCAATTCGACACAAGGGGAGACAAATAATATTTATAAGCCTTAACAACTGAGTTGTCAATTCAGCTGCACCGGGAAACAATCTTGCTCATAGTAGTTTATCAGTAAAAACAATTTTGTAGTAGCGATAGTAAAGTAATAACAGTAGTAAAAGTAAAGACAGTAGTAACAATTATAGTAAACAGTAGGATTAAAGCGCGGTAGGCATAGGGATAGATGGACGGGTGTTGCATGGACAAGACAATTCATATGGCAATCAGAACAGAGGGCATTTGCAGATAAATAAGATAAAGCATCCAAGTACTAAATAATCATAGGCATGTGTTCCATATATAGTCATACGTGCTCGCAATAAGAACTTGCACAACATCTTTTGTCCTTCCAGCCTGTTTGCAGCGGGGCCTCAAGGGAACCACTGGAAATTAAGGTGCTCCTTTTAATAGATCACCGGAGCAAAGCATTAACACTCCATGAACACATGTGATCCTCACATCAAACACATTCCCTCCTGTTATCCCAAATGCTGTCACTTCGGGACCTTTGGTTCCGGACAACACTATGTGTATACAACTTGCAGGTAAGACCATAAAAAATACTATCATAATGAATCAATAAATGTTTAGATCTGAATCATGGCACTCGGGCCCTAGTGACAAGCATTAAGCATAAAAAGTTGCAACAAAGTCAAAAATCACTAATAATAGATACTAGGCACCATGCCCTAACAATCTGATGCCATTACATGAACGATCTCATCCAATCCCTACCATCCTCATACCCTACAGCGGGGGATTACTCACTCATAGATGGGGGAAAATGGTCGATGGATAAGCAATGGTGATGATGATGGCGATGATCTTCTCCAATTCCCCGTCCTAGCAGGGTGCCAGAACATAGTTTCTGGTTCTGAATCGCGGAATCTGGTGGTGGCGGCGCAACAGAACTCTTTCTAGAAAAATGTTGAACCCCCCTCGTTTTTAGGTCAAGAGGCGACTTATAGGCGAAGAGGGAGGCCGAGGGGGCAGCCGAGGCGGCCACACCACCCCCAGGCGCGGCCTAGCCTAGCCTGCACGACCAGGTGGTGTGGGCCCCTCGTGGCCCTACTTCGTATCGTCTTCTGGCTCCGTGAATCTTCTGGTGAAATAGGATTTTCGGCATATTTTCCTGGATTTTTCCTTATAGTTGATTTTCTGCACAAAAACTAGACACCAAGGTAATTCTGCTGAAAACATCGTCAGTTCGTGTTAGTTGTATCCAAATCACACAAGTTTAGAGGAAAAACAATAGCAAAAGTTTTCGGGAAAGTACATACATTTTGGACGTATCAACTCTCCCCAAGATTAGCTTATTGCTTGTCCTCAAGCAATTCAGTTGAAAACTGAGTGCGATAAAAGAAACTTTCACGAACACATTTGCTTCATAAGATGTATATATTCTTAGCATATGATCAACTACTCAGGCAATTCATAATAAAGAGTATGCAACTAAGTTTACTAAATATTCATTGCAAGCTATGAAGAGATTCCAACTCAAAAATAGTAAGCAGCATGAAGCATAAACATAAGCAACATCGCAATGCTCATAACAAGGTATGATAGAGTGGTATCTCGCTTGCCTTTGATTGTAGAGCAAACATAAATGCCAAGGCACCTCTGAAGTTCAAGTGAGGACTAGAAGTAAAGATATCAAAGATACAAGTATCAAAGTCATAACACAATTAATCCAGTTTTGAGACAAGCACATTACACTAAGAATGACAACTATGCTCTCGAGAAAGTGCTCATAGAATAGGTGGAGACTCAACAAGGAAATGAAAAAGGTTTTTGAAAAGTTTGAAAGGCTTCCAAATGCTGAAAGTATGGTACTCATTAGCTTTGAGCTCTCATTGCCCCTATCATAAGCATCTTTAAATGGTTAAGGTTAAAGTGACACAACTAAGAGGATATGCTTGACAAGTTATAAGTGAAAATATCATGCCCCTTACTTACGAGTACCGGACCTCATGCTACTCAACTCCAGTCTCAAGTAAGCTCTTGTCATTGTAAGTACATATGTATCATAGAGAACCGCCAACGGGGTACCCCTTGCACATGATACATGAGATATCCCATAATCAAAATTACAAGGCAAGCAGACAATGAGCATCTCATCGATCTTTTTATTTTCTATTTGCATAGGTTTTTATTGAGGATGCTTCATAGAATTCTCAATATGGTTATGCTGCAAGTTTCCACCATGATTAGGCATGGCTTAGGCTAGCGGCCCAGGCGTTTCTCTAACACATATACAAACTCCATGATCTTACAAGTTCCCCTTTTATTTCACACCGCCGGGATCCACAAGCAAAAGAATCATGATATCAACGAAGCACAAAGTACCTGTGCAATGTTGAAAGCATTCTCCATGATACATGGTTCTGCTAACTTCAACTTATAAAGCGCAAGAATATACACAACAAAGATGGAAACAATGGTTCAAGATTATTAAGTGAAAGAAAGTAAAGTGTGCCATCAAGTTCGTGAGAGCTTTACTAACTAACTTTCTCATAACAAGTAAACATTTTATTCGGAAGAAAAGAAGGCATACTAAGCATGCACGGAATAGCAAATGATGCTAATAAGTAGGTATGGTGGACACTTTTGGCAATATTTGGTTTTCGGGAGTTGGAAACACGAGTAAAGCTTATACTCAGTGGATGTGAAGGCTAGCAATAGTAAGGGAGCGACAAACGAGAGAGCAGTAACTATCATAATCATGCTTGCAAAAAACAAGACTAATCATGGCATGAAAGTGATTCAAGACCCCCGAGGCAAAAGAATTCATTGATGCTTAATTGATTATTGTTTCAGTCATATGCATGCATGAGCATGTGCCAAGTCAATTCAAGTGAAACATTCAGAGGAGGATACCACAGTGTCATACCAAGTTATGAATAGAGCAATGCAAGCAAACATTCATATGACATGCTACAAATTATTAGCGAGCTAGAGCTAATCATAAGAAAGCAAGAAATACTAAGCATCCATAAATAACATACACCCTACATGAACAGGCTAAGCATGCCCACAATGATGAGTATATGTACAAAAATGAAAACAAATAGAGTTCGTTACCAGCCTCTTACCACACTCAAATTGTCATTAATCCTCATTATTGCCCTTCACTTGTGTGGCTTGAATAATAACATGAAACCAGATTCTACTGAGGACTGCTGAACCCTGCAACAAACTCACAAAACCGAAGAAGAACAACAAATATTTTTGGTGTTTTGTGTTTTAGAAATCAAAAACAAAGAGAAAACGAAAACTAAAAAGAGAACGAAACATGAATATACAAAGTACTGACGAAAAATGATATGGAGATGAGTGTGATGTCAGTGTACCTCCACCAAGCTTAGGCTTTTGGCCTAAGTGGGTATTAATCCAAATACGAGTAAGGGTTCCAAGCAGGCGGGTCATTGTAAGAATGATCGTGATTAGGCCCTTGGGAAGAAGAAGCTCCCCAATCATAGGTAGGCTGCTGATATGAAGATTCCCGTCATTCGAGGGCTAGAATGAATCATCTGTAACCTCCCTTCTAGTATCCTGCTCCTGTTGGTTGAGTTGATGCTCATTCATCTTCTGTTTTGAAATTTAAACATCCATTACACAAGTGATTGCAAAGTGAATATATAATGAAGAGCACTACTCATGGGGACTTGTAAGAGGCCTAAACATGCATCAAAACAATTTCTCTAAGCATTGAACAAGCTTACAAGCTCTCATAACCTGTCACCTACAGCAGCAAAATACTCAAGATATAAACCACTGAACACAAATCTACTTGGGCAAGAAGAGGAGTCACATACCGGATAACACATGCTCCAAATTTCAGCAACAAAGATGGGCTGAGCAAGGAGATCAAAAAATCATAGACAAGAATAGCAAGAACGTGATTTCGAGCAATGAACTGGTGTTTTCTCGGGAGAGAGAAGGAAGTGGCAAGTGAGAGAGTGAGTGGAGGGACAAGGGTGGCCCACACCATGGCCAGGCGCGCCCCTGGGATTGCCGCGCCACCAGGTGGTGTGCCTACCTGGTGGGCCCTCTAGTACTCTCTAGGCACTTCTCTTCCCCTTTTTCCACGTAAAAGTTTATAAATTTTCTGAAATTTTTCGAGACACTTTATTTTTGAGCAATTTTCAGGTATAGATGAATGATTTTCTGACAGAAAAAAGTTTCCGGAATGATGCAATGACAAAAAAAGCTAAAACTTCAGAAGTTCTAAGACACTCTAATATGCAAGCAACTAACAACAGAAAAGTAAACTAAACGAAAACAAAAACAAAAACTAAAATGGATAAAATGAAAGTAAGCAAAGATAGTCATGGTGAAAACATTGTTTTGTTCATTAAAATCCCTTTGTTAACAAGGTTGATCAGGTCTTGTTACCAAAACAATTTTATGTGAAACAAAACTTTGAATTCCACTAATGATTATGTTACCTTAACCTTGATAGAAATGGTCCCAATCATAATAGTTTCATATTTTTCTCTTGGTATGGGACAATATATTTCTCCAACTTGAATGCCCTCAACATATTCAATTGAATTTAAGCCATAAGTCCTATCAATCTTCTTGGGGAAATAGACAGTATGCTCCTTTTCATTAACATTAAAAGTCACCTTTCCTTGATTACAATTAATAACAACTCCTCTAGTATTAAGAAAAGGTCTCCCAAGAATAATAGACATATTATCATCTTCAGGCATTTCAAGCACAACAAAATCAGTTAATATCAAGCAATTATGAGCCACTTGAACAAGTACATCCTCACATATACCAACAAGAATAGTAGTAGATTTATCAGCTATTTGCAAAGATATATCAGTTGGTATTAGTTTTTCCAGTTGAAGTCTCTTATAGAGAGAAAAAGGCATAACACTAACTCCTGCCCCCAAATCACACAAAGCAGTTCTAACTTAACTATTTTTAATAGAGCAAGGAATAGTTGGAATCCCTGGGTCTCCAAGTTTCTTTGGAACCTTACCATTAAAGGAATAATTAGCAAGCAAAGTAGAAATTTCTTCATTAGGGATCTTCCTTATACTAGAGACAATATCCTTCATATACTTTGAGTAAGGAGGCAATTTAATAACATCAGTCAAAGGAATTTGCAGGAATAAAGGTTTCATCCACTCACAAAACTTATTATAGTGTTCATCTTCCTTTGACTTGTGTTTCTTATCAGGGAAAGGCATAGGTTTTTGGACCCAAGGCTCTCTTTCACTACCATGTTTCTTAGCAACAAAATCTTCTTTAGTGTATTTAGTATTCTTAGTGTGCCTTTTAGGTTCTTCAACTTTTTCTTTATCCGGAACATAATTTTCTTCATTACCAATTTCAGTTTTAGCATCAGAGACAAATATACTATTAGGATCTTTAGCAGGTTTAGAGGGTTCTACAATAGTCTTATTTTTCTTCTTTCTTTTCTTTGGAGTAGTACCACTATTTTTAGCTTGTTGAGAATCCTGCTCAATTCTTTAGGATGCCCCTCAGGATATAGAGGATCCTGGGCAGCGGCACCACTTCTAGTTCTAATTTCAGAAGCATGTTTTTCTTTAGCATCATTAACTAGCAAGTCTTTTTGTACCTTAATAAGCTGATCAATTTGAGTTTGAACCATTTGAAAATGTTTAACAAGCATTTTAACATCATTAGAGGTTCTTTCCACAACATCTTTTAACTCAACAATAGCTCTAGAGTTTTCCATTAAGTGATTTTGCACCCTTTTATTGAAATTATCTTGCTTAACAATAAAAATATCGAATTCTTCTAAGCATTGATCATGAGGTTTAGAGTAAGGGATATCACCTTCATCAAAATGTTGGAGCGAGTGTACCTCAATAGTGGATGAGTGGGGGATTGGATTACATAATTCTTCTATAGGAGGTAAATTCTTGACGTCAGCAGCTTTAATTCCCTTCTCCTTAAGACATTTCTTAGATTCCTTTATCACTTCATCATTTAGTTCAATAACTTCTCTCTTCTTTGATGTTGGAATAGGCACAGGAATAGTTGATTCAGGTATAGTTGTCTCAGGTATAGCTGGTTCAGGAGGAGTCCAGTCTTCATAATTCTTGCTAATTTTAGCCATTAATTCCTCAGCTTCCTTGGGAGTCCTATTCCTGAAAACACAATCAGGACAACTATCCAGGTATGTCCTAGATTCTTTAGTTAGTCCATTATAAAATATATCAAGAAGCTCATCCTTAGGTAATGGACATCTAGCCTATGCATGAATCAAAGCACAAAACCTTGCCCGTGATTCAGGCAATATCTCTTTTTCTCCTTGTTTAAAATCACAAAGTTCCTACAAAATAGCATGTCTAGCACTAGGAGGAAAATATTTCTGTAGGAAAGTACTAATCAAGCAATACGGTCTATCAATAGATCTAGGAGGTAAATTATTAAACCAAGTTTTAGCTTCTCCTTTCAGTGAAATCTTAATATCATCAGAAAATAAGCCACTCATGGTAGAAAGCTCAGTCATATGTGCTATCGCACTTTCATTCTTAGTCCCACAAAAAGGTTCTTTCTTAACACTAGCTATGTAAGATAGATCAAGAGAGAAATCATAATCCTTATCTTTAATGTTTATGGGAGATGCAACAAACTTAGCATTAGGGGACAATTTGGGTTTTATAGTATGCCTCTCAAGAAGACTCGTAATAGCACTCCTATCATGGGTGTTTTGACATTCTTTAATAAATTTATCGGTCATCTCAATATAACCGTCTTCAATATCATAACTCTCTCTAGACTCAGGTGAACTAACAGGTGTAGTAGCGTCTTCATTAGGAGTTTCAGTATTTCCAGCTATAGTTCTAGCAATCGTAGCATCTAGGGAAGGACCTAATGAACCACTCTTATCAAGCACAGTAGAAGAAGCAACATAAGTATCAGAAGTTTCAGATTCAGCAGTAGTAGCAGTGTGTGTAGCATGTGTATGTGGTGGTGTAAGGAGCTTACTCATAACAGACGGTGAATCAAGAGCAACAGAGGTGTTCAGAACCGTACCTCTTCTTATAGTGGATGGTAAAATATGAACCTTGCCATCATGAGACTCACCCATGATCGATGGATGGCCGCAAACAATAGTGATTCCAAGTGAACTTGATAAATAAAGCTATGCTCCCCGACAGCGGTGCCAGGAAATAGTCTTGATGACCCACAAGTATAGGGGGTGTATAACAGTATTTTCGAGGGAAGTGAAACCCAATTTATTGATTCGACACAAGGATATTTAGAGAAAAAGAATAGTAGTAGTAAAAGTAAAGACAGTAGTAATAGATTTATAAGCCATAACAACTGAGTTGTCAATTCAGCCATAGTAATATTAGACACAATTTATTGAAAGCCAAAGAATATTTATAAGCCATAACAACTGAGTTGCCAATTCAGCTGCACCTCGAAACAATCTTGCTCACAATAGTTTCTCAGTAGCAATAGTTTTGTAGTAGCGATAGTAAAGTAATAACAGTAGTAAAAGTAAAGACAGTAGTAACAATTGCAGTAAACAATAGGATTAAAGCGCGGTAGGCATAGGGATGGATGGACGGGTGTTGCATGGACAAGACAATTCATATGGCAATCAGAACATAGGGCATTTGTAGATAAATAAGATAAAGCATCCAAGTACTAAATAATCATAGGCATGTGTTCCATATATAGTCATACGTGCTCGCAATGAGAACTTGCACAACATCTTTTGTCCTGCCAGCCCGTTTGCAGCGGGGCATCAAGGCAACTACTAGCAATTAAGGTGCTCCTGTTAATAGATCACCGGAGCAAAGCATTAACACTCCGTGAACACATGCGATCCTCACATCAAAGCCATTCCCTCCGGTTATCCCGATTCCTGTCACTTCGGGGGCTTTGGTTCCAGACAACAATATGTGTATACAACTTGTAGGTAAGACCATAAACAATACTATCATAATGAATCAATAACATGTTCATATCTGAAATCATGGCACTCGGGCTCTAGTGACAAGCATTAAGCATAACAAGTTACAACAAAGTCAAAAAGCACTAATAATAGATACTAGGCACCATGCCCTAACAATCTGATGCCATTACATGAACAATCTCATCCAATCCCTACCATCCCCATAGCCTATAGCAGGGGTTTACTCACTCATAGATGGGGGAAACATGGATGGTCGAAGGAGAAGTAATGGTGATGATGATGGCGACGATCTTCTCCAATTCCCCGTCCCAGCAGGATGCTAGAACGGAGTTTCTGGTTCCGAATCGCGGAATCTGGTGGTGGCGGCGCAGCGGAACTCTTTCTGGAATAACGTCGAACCCCCCTCGGTTTTTAGGTCAAGGGGGGACTTATAGGCGAAGAGGGAGGCCGAGGGGCAGCCGAGGCGGCCACACCACCCCCAGGCATGGCCTGGCCTGGCCCGTGCGGCTATGTGGTGTGGGCCCCTCATGGCCCTACTCTGTCTCGTCTTTTGGCTCCGTGAATCTTCTGGTGAAATAGGATTTTTGGCATATTTTCTGGGATTTTTCCTGATAGTTGATTTTCTGCAAAAAAACTAGACACCAAGGTAATTCTGCTGAAAATAGCGTCAGTCCGTGTTAGTTGTATCCAAATCACACAAGTTTAGAGGAAAAGCAATAGCGAAAGTGTTCGGGTAAGTAGATACGTTTTGGACGTATCAGGCAGCCGGGTGGGCCACCCTACCCTTGGCCCAACACAGCAAGCAAAAACAGTGCGCGACATCGGCTGTGGTCATCCGGGTGGGCTATCCCAGTGCGTGGCCCGCCAGTGCCCGTGGCGGCCTGAGGCGGTGGGGAGACAAGGTCGGGTGGGACTTACGTGTGGCCCACCACACACGCCCGCTCGCCCGCTGTGCCAGAGCCCCCTCCCCCAAGCCTGGGTGGGCCAGGTGGCTGTGGCTGGCTAAGTACCACCCCACACAGTGCCCAGCGCGCACCTACCTACCCAACTACTGTGTGGGCTGCCTAGCTGTCTACCTGGGCCTAGTCAAAACTAGCCCAACATCAGTTGTTTGCTATTTGTTGTTCCCTTTTTCAGGTGACTTCGTCCTAGGACAATTCCCTCTGAGGTTTTGGCCTGGTTGATGAAGTTGCCCTCAAATATTAAATTAAATATTTATTTAGTATATATTAATTCACAATTAACATATACTAAATGCATTTTATCAATTGCCATTTATCTAAACGCCTTTCTATATTCTCCTTTCTATTTTACCCGAACAACTTCGGATCTCTCCTCGGAACAATTATGGTTTCTCTCTATACTATGATTCCATCTTACAGGAATATCTCTAAGCGTCATAGTGCCCTGAAGTGTGTTTCCCTATGGTTCAGGAATCTCATAGACATGATCGAGACGATCTCTGATCAATGATCAATAGCGGGACCAGGATGCCCATATTGACCCATATGCACTCTACAAATCACCTTCCTGACAAACCTTAAATGATATGTCCAATTCCCTTTGTTATTTGATACTAGACTTGTTCGAGATCCAATTATTAGTATCATGATACCTTGTTCAATATCGTTTCCAACAAGTACTATTTTACTCGTTCACGTGATATTCCATCCCATAACCTAGTCATATGTTGCGCATCTTATGGATGTGTTTCACTTAGTGGACCCAGTGTATCTCCCGTCACACAGGAGAAAAAATCTGGTTTTGATGCATAGGCCTCAACATGCCCCTTTGCAATACCCGACATGCACCTTTATGGTCACCCAGTTATGATCATGACGGTTGATGCAGTCAAAGCAATCCTCGAGTAACAGTGATTAATATGATCTCAAGTTATAAGGATTAGGACACTCCGTTTCTGACAATTGCAACTTTGAACTATGTGAAATGGTCGTGTTGCAACAATCATTGGTGGGAAGTGTCCATCACACCATCTCTAGATGACATGACTTCATTGTCAATTGGCTATAGAAGTATCATGATCAGGGAACCTTGATCATTAGCTGCCCAATCAACTAGTTGAATAGAGGCTACTTGGGCGCCTGAGTTTGTTTATATACCACACATGTATCAATGTTTCCTCTTAATACAGTGTAACACTCTCTCCCGATAAGGATGAGTTCCTGTGTATAGTGCTAATCCCTAGATCGGTTCACTAGCACACACAGTACATAATGATACCAAATATAGCTGTGCATCATAAACCCAACGAATATGATCCAGAATTTACATTACATTATAGCGGAAACAATACAAGGTAGATCTCTGTCCTTCTAATGTGCCACAGGCGAACCTTTTTTGAGTGGAGTCTCGCAACCTATAACGATCACTCAGAAATAATACAACCTGCAAGATGAAATGTTGCAGCCACGAATGGTCAATACATTGAATGTATGGCAAGTAGGCTAAAGTGGTTAACAACAAACCTAACAACTACATGCTTATTTTAAAGGTGGAGCTTTGGCTATCTTGGATTTTCTTAAACAGCTTTACCCTACTTTTAAACCAAGTTTGATCACAACAACCTATTAAGTTCACCCATCAAGTTTTAGTAATTGAGAAATAAGGATGAGTGATAAATATGTCATAGCCTCGATATCTAGCAACTCATATTGTCCATAATCGGGGACACTGCTAAGCACTTAGGTTTACACCCTACAGGGGTTTGTACACTTTGCCCATGCGACCTAGCCAACCCAGCTCGTACCATCACACTCATATTGTGTCATGGTAGGGGGAAGTCGAAGAAGTGACCATTCGGGAAGTAGTTCCCCAAACCCCACTGCGCAGTGGTCCAACCTAACATTCACTACATCTCTGGCTATGCTGGGTTCGAGTCACCATGACCTACTAAGTCCAACCAGCCACCCATTTCTTACTGGCTAATGGTTGCACATGTAAGCTACTATAATAAAGAAATCAGTCCTTTCTCGGTACCCTGGGCAACATTCCTTACCATTGTTCTTCACTCCGATGAAACTCTAACCATTCCGCCCAGGTGGTTCATTAATATTATGTTGTTTTAGTTTGAGCACAGCATAAACACGACCATAGCCTAGTGTAATCCCACCCCCATCTACAATAGCATGACTAAGCACATCTATCTTACAGTAGCTCAACTAAAAGAGATCCCTACCATAATACATAGTATATAATATAGCAATAGTAATCCCTACACATGCAATTCTATAAAAACATATGCAATGCATAGGAAAACAATAGGACACTTATGACCAAGATAGCACCACTTTCCTTTTGTAGATGTAGTCGTTTTGATAATTCTCACAATTATAATGATTGCACTCATCACAATCACAATACTTGCAATCATAGTAGTTGCAATCGCAATAGTTCCATTCCTCGCAATCTAATGTTTGAAGCAAGCACAACAAACACACCATTCAAAATGTTTGCAAGCATGGAACAATGCAACAATACAATAAAACAATGATGAACAAATGCATGCATGACAATTTAATATGGCACAATGGTTGTAATTAGTTCTCTAAACAATACTAGATCTCATGATGCATGTAGAGAATCATCTAATTTATTAAAGTATTTATAATTAATTCTTATTTGCCAATAGAGGAGTTTTAATAGTTATCTTGGAACTTCTGTACTAATTTCCATATTAAATTCAGACCTTAATTTTACTTGATAGAAGACATTTACGAACTAGAACCAATTGGATTCACCTTAAACGGAGTTGTAGATCTTTTTCTATAATTTAATTACTACTTAATAGAGTTTCAATTATCTAAAAAACTTAACACGACCAAAAATAGATATAAGGACATATCTAGATTCTTCATGGAATTTTGAATCCAGGGACATATTATTTATGTTTTGTGGATCTATGAATTTATTAACCTAAAAGGCTATTAAAACTGTTTAATTAATAACCAGTTAACTGTAGTGCTAAAGTTAGATTTAATCTTATATTAATAAACTCATGAAATTATCTTTAATTCGATATATTATATACAATTTTTGGACATAGTACGAATTTATTATGTATTTTACAAGTTAGATCTATAATATGCAATTTTAAATCCGAACGGAATATTGCAGGGAATATTCGCTGACTGGACAGGTTGACCATGCATGCTTACTAGGAATAGGCACTGATCAGATGGAGACGTGGCGGTGACGAGGCAGCTGATCGGGACGATTGAATCTCGACCGTCGGGATGAGATCCGGTGGCTAGGAGAGAAGTTGGCTCCAAATCGGCTCGATTTTGACTCAGAAAAGATTAGAAACAGATCTATGTTAAAGAGACAAATCCGTAGATCAAATCGAAAAACTTCCAACATGAAAGTTGTGGAGAATCATTAGATCTACCTTTTCACCAAAGGAATTTGGATTTGAAGAAACGAGTGCGAGTAAATCTTGGAATTACGCCGTCAGATATGAAATATTGCGTGGCAAAATTCTCTGGCTGTTTTGGATGAAAAGAGATGAGGTTTGTCGGGATTGAAAGATTTCGATGCGATACTTTTGTGTTGGAGCCGAAGGCATCCGACAAAGTTTAGATAGTTTTAGAAGAGAAATATGATTCAGGAAGGTGTAGATTCAGGATTTCAAGAGGGAAATGTGATATAGATGTGGCTCCGGAGGATTATATAGGGGTTTAGGATGGTGGGAGATAGACCTTGGAGTAGGGAACAAGTAGAAATAAACATAAGTCAATTTGGAGTTGTAGATAAAAAGATATAGGAGTTTGAACGGAGATAGGTTTGAGAAAATTGATTCTGCATGCTTTTTGATGCAACCTGGGCATGAGATCCCTTTCTCCCATGCGGCTGGCTGGTTCGGTCAGCCTAGTTGGGCCGGTCCATTTCATTTTTTTCTTTACTTTTTCCTTTTCTATTTTTGGTATTTCCTTTATATTTTTTGTATACGATCTTCAAATGACATGATTCTTGTTTCTAAATTTTTCTAAAATTCAGTAGATCAATATAGGATCATATTTATATCATTTTCACTAGTTTAAAAATGGTGACTTCATAAATCCCTATATATTCCTTATAGGAACATTTGGGCAATTCAACTATCATATTTTGAAACTAGAGGTTGGATTCAAATTTCAAGAACTTTGCATGGATGCAATGCAATGCTCATGAATGCTTCATGATTTTCATTTTTGCAAACATTCACACAAATACTAAAACTAAAACTCAATCCGTGCATTTTTTGCCTATAGGGCTACTTAGATCATAACAGAGTAATTTCTTTCCAATTCAAGGTTTCTTTTCCTTGTGAATTTTCAACAAAGTCAAACAATCAACCAAACTTATTTTATCTATTTCACATTCCAAAATTAGGAAAATTTTGGGATGAGATAGACTACCACCCTTAAAAGGAATCTCGTCCTGACATTGGCTAGAAAGAAAGATGGGTTAAGGATCCATTATGGCGCTACCACCCTTAAAAGAAAATTGACTAGATTGTTTCTTAATAATTCACTTGGCTCATATTGATTCTCCCTTGGACATATATTGGTACAATGTCCCTACATTTTCTAAACTCCGTTGTTTGTAGATTCTAGGCTAACACCACTTGAACTAGCGAAACTCTCATGGTGGACAACTGGGGAACATTTGCTTCACGATACGCATTATACATGGTTGAGATTCATCCTTACCGTATGTTCCTACGGTTACCAACAAATACTTCTGTAAGGGTGCAAAATCATACCATTTTAAGGTCTAGGATCAACACCATCTCTTTGCTAAGGTTAGAAAGGCACTCAAGATTCCTAAACCATCATTAAAGAGCGAATAATAAGAGTATTTGGTATGGGGGCCAATCCATCCCGCACTCAAACTATTACCCTGCATGAGGATAGGAGAATCTCATTTTTCTATCACTCGGGCATCCTGGCTTTCGTTGTAGAAGTTTGCATGGGCATGAACCAAGGTTCAGTGTAGATTCACATGTATCCAATCTACATGGCTACTACAAAAACTAATCTATCAATGCTCCAAAACATTCAGGTTGCGTAATCTACTACACAACATCCTTTGCAACACTTCTTGCTTCCACATCCTTTTTTTTTGCATTACATGAGCTATTCACCTTCATTGGGGCATCATCATCCAAAATTTTCCACTAAATCCTTCTCCATGTATTCAACACATCGTTCTACCTCTAAGGATTTAAGATAGGAAAGGATAGATTCTAGAGGAAAGAAGCTAAAGATACCGATATAAACAACATTATTTTAGGAAATAAGTTACATTCCTAGCTGTCATGAAAATGAGGAAGGAATGACAACTAACCATTCACCACATCAAATGTTTCTACCTAAGTGAAAGTGGGATGTGAATTCTAATGGGTTATCCTGAAAATCTATAGAGTCTTGGGGCATCTAGCATAGACAAGTTGGAGGTCTAGGGGAAATGTTATCACTATGCTAACATAATCACAAAACACTCAAAGCAATAGGAACACAAACAATTCAATCAAGCAAGCAAGCAACTAGTATTTCCTTTACCACATAAGTTGGTAAGGCCAGTACACTATCATGATAACGATCATCTCCTAAAGAGATATAACATGGTGGTCTAGATGTACTCCACTTAGTGAGATATAAAAATCAAAAAGATAGACCTTGGTTCTATTTCATCATTTATTTTATTAGTTCTTTTACTTGTAGGAAAACTCTCATATAGGGACATTTGTTTTAGTCTACTTCTAATAGTATTCTTCAATAATTGGAGGAGATAAATACGAGAGAAATACGAGAATTGAAGTGGTAAGAGGATACTAGAAAGAAGTGTGTAACATCCCAAAACTTTAATCCAAGCTTATCAAGATCCAAACCACCAAAATTAGGGTTAACAAAAACTTTTCCAATTAAATTTATGAAAGCATTCATGTGTATGTGCATTTAAATAGGAGTTGATTTGAATTGCCATGGTTTTGTGGTCCTTTTCTTGTAAAATGATTCTTAGGTGAAATAAACATCATCTAAATCATTCCCAAACTTTTCCCAAAGAAAAACAACTCAAAATGAATAAATGCAGTGAATGGTCATTTTGGCCAAATTAACTATCATGCCTACTTTGGCTATTCCTAGAACTCAAAACCTAACAGAAATAATTCTGGATCTTTGCACCCCTTGCTAGTACACATAATGGGGTACCAAGGCCCACTTTGTGATCTGCTAAAAACATTCAAATACTATTTTTAAATGACAGTTCAAAATTGATCTACTTCATATCGGAAGATCCCACTATTTCAAAAACCACTCAAACCAGCTCAATTTTCAAAACCCTTGGAACCATAGGCTACCTAGTACTAGTGGAGATCACTCAAAATTTTTGAACCCAAAATTCCAAAGTTTATTTCTTGCGGCCATTTCAACAAACACTTGGCGGGCAGAATTCAAACAAAACCAAATTCACTATTTTGAGTATTGTTCTAGCCAAACTTGTCTCCCATTTGACCCCCATTTGCTCCCATTGTCCCTAGATGATCTAACCAGGACCTAACTACCCCATCCCCTACCCCATAGCAGCATGGACATGCCAAGCCAAGCCCCAACTCGCCGGCCGACCATGCCATCACCCCAGCAAACCACCTCCCCCTCTCTCGCCATGTCTAGCAGCTAGCCAGCACCTCACCGCCACCCACTGTCCCTTCACCAAGCCAGGCCAAGTAGTGGACCACCGCCAAACCCCCGCGCGTAGTGCCACTGCACCATGCCGAGCACACGCCAGAGCGCCACGCCCGACACGCGTGCCCAAGCCGCCGCGTCACCACGACCTAGGGAGCACGCCAGAAACCCCCATGCGCCGCCCAACGCCTCACAGCCACCGCTCGCCGTGGACACCGCCGCCTCTGCCGCTCAGAGCGCCAGCTACGCCCGACCGCATACCACCGCCCCTAAGCCCGCATTCACTTCCTAGAGCATCGCCAGGAGACCGTGCGTTGATCGCCGCCCGCATCCATGCCGCTAGCAGCCCGTAGCCATGTCGCCACCATCGCCCAACCATGATGCATTGTCCCGTCGTCGAGCCTATAAAAGGAGGGCACCCCTAGCCATTTGCAGTACACCACTCCACTCCCCTCCCCTCTCTGATCGTCCCACACCTCTAGCCGGAGCAAGGGGAGCAGCCATTCGCCGGAATCGCACCGGAGCAGGCCGCCTCTAGAGGAGAAGGGCGCAGCTGATTGCGACCACCCCAGGACCTGCCTCAACCATCCCCGAGCTCGCTGGCGACAGGTCCGTTATCGACGACGATCCCCAGCCGTTGATTCCCATTCTAATCCAACATCCCACTTTGCCCCGTACCGCTTTGCGCGTTATGAGCCGCTGACCGGTGGACCCCCCTGTCAACTAAGCCCTACGCTGCGGAGTGACACTGGGCTGGCCCGTAAGAGTTTCCCGCGCGACCCAGTTAGTTTGAATTATGATCTTTCTTTTTAGTTTAAACCTAGTTCTGTCTCTGTGTTTGATATTCAATTCAGAAAGATTTACAAATCCAAATGCAGTGATTCAAATTTTGCTAGAAAGCTACTGAAAAGTTCTAACCAAGCCCGTTGGATTTAATTCATTTAGAGTTATAGATCTCTCCTAGTAAAAATAATAAAATAGAAGCAATTGCACCTTGCAACATTTTTCTAAAATCAACCAAGATAGATTTTGAGTTGATTCCAACTCTCAATAATCACATTTCACTATATCTATCTGAATATGTAATAATATTAAGGTTTACATGCAGTGACTTTGGACTAGTACCAAAATAATGCTATATAGGCATTTCTAGTCACTTTAAATCATTAAATAATGAACTTAAACCAAAGTAATTATAATCCAACCCTTAAATCACATTCCCACATGTTAGAATATGTGGTGATGACATGTGTCCACATGATCCCATATTTGAAGTGGTGAATATTAAATCTTAGTTAATTTTTCAGTGAGTAGAAATTACTTTTCTAAAATAAAAAGGATGAAACTATTGAATTAAAGTTGTGATGCTTATGATGATAATATATCATCAACTATATGCCTTAGAGTGCTAATTAGACTAGTTAAGTATTGTTTGGTGATTGTGTACTTCGTATGTATTTATAGACGATAGTACCGCCCAAGCTTTCGAGGAGGAGGAGTTCTACCAAGAAGAAGAAGAAGAAAACTTCAACCACTGCACTACCCAAGGCAAGCTAACACTTGCAAGTATAATTCTTAGCAAGCTAGGATTAAACTAGATGGTTTAGCAAAGATGCTTTAGGCATGCTTTGATTACCCTACTTGGACTAGTATTTACCCCCAAGTTTTAAGCTTTAATTCCTTTACTTTACACAAAGTCCTTTACTTGTTTTAAAGGTAGCATAAAGAGTATAAAACTTGGCCTATATAGAATCCTTTAGATGTCATTCTATGGCATGAGATTGATCCTATCTTTTCCACCTTAGTGAACACTCTTAACTTAGTAGTTTAGAGTAGATAAAAACTTGAGTCACTTTAGATGGGAACACTTTGTGAAAATGTATTATGAAAACCTTAGAATGATGAGTCATTCTATTGAGATGTTTTGACATGTGTTGAGAAACACAAATGGTTTATGATGGTGAAAATGTTGAGGCATGAGTCTTAATCCTTTTATGAAACTTATGGTTGGATTCAGATGCGATACCATTCCAAATTTACCGTACAACCACACTACCTGAATTGGGTAAGACATAGCTGGAAATTTATATGCATTAGTATTAATTCCCTCGCGGGAGAGGTTTGAGCTGAGGCTACCTCTCAATGTTGTCCACCTATGCAGTGCCCAAGATGACAGATGGTCATGGTTGGGAGGCCATGCTCATAGGAGAGGTGCTTATACTAGGGTGTGTAAAGGAAAGGTTATGATTGATTATCTGCATACTAAGTATGACGATTCACGGTTATCCCTGACAAATGTATCGAATCTTGTGGTGAAAGTGTACCACCTCTGCAGAGTGTTAAACTATTCGAATAGCTACGTCCGCGGTTATGGACAGTTGGAATGGCCATACTGTTTCATTGTCAGATGTTTTCAAAATGACTTATGAAAGGAATGATGAATTTTGACTTGACCACAACAGGGTTGTGTTTATGACAATAGCTTTCCAACTTAAGTGATTCTAGCACTTTATTTTATCTTTCTTTGCTTCAGAACTCAGCTTAGGTTTCAAACTTAACTTTATAGTTAAACTTAGAGTTAGCACTTAACTTAGAACTATACTACTTATTAGTGGTAGTTTACGAGTACTTAAAGAGTACTCATGGCTTTTGTCCCTGGCTATTCTCATGCCCAGACTATGAAGGAGACTACCAAGATGATGGCCAGCAGGACGGCTATGATAACTAGGACTATCTGCCTTCATCAGCATTGCCTGTGCCCCTGAAGATGGACCCCACAGCTATGCTTATCTTTTATTTCCACTTCTTGTTGTATTAAGACTAGATCATGAGATCCTTATTTGTGTAAGACCTTATGTATGGTTTGTAATGGATGATGTACTGTGATATCCAATCCGTTATGTCTCACAAAAATGGTAATCCTGGGATTGCGAGGTATGGCACAACGGGCATCTTGGATTAAAATCCGGGTGTTGACAAGTTGGTATCGACGATGAGTAGATGCACTAGAGCACTGTCGTAGCATGAGATGTATCGGTCCCACTGTATCGTAGCTTGCAGAATGGTTCTTCAAACCATCTGTTTTCCTTTGATTGTTGTGTTGTGTGTTGTATCGTGTGTTGCTTGCATGAATGAAATGAAGTTAGTAGCAAAACCTGAGTCAAACTCATAGTTTTAGCTTTAAAACCAAAACCCTGAACCTTAGAATTTCCCTCTTACCCCTATATCTATCTCAATCTTCAGATGACTCGTGGAAACCAAGGAGGGAGCAGCTCGTCGCAAGACCCAATGCTGTAGATCTTGCAGAATCTCATCGCAGAGCCTGAAGCAAGCAGGGCAGAGCGCCAAACCAACTTAGCAACACTTCAACAGATTGCCCAGATGGCTCTCAACAACCAAGGGCATGGAAATCAGGATCACCAGGGATCCAAACTCAAAAAAATTCAGAACGCCAAACCCCCAATCTTCAACCAATCTAAAAACCCATTAAATGCTGATGACTGGTTACAGACAATGGAAAACAACTTAGAAGTTGCAAGAGTTGATGAAAATGAGAAAGTTCTCTTCGCCACCCACTATCTGGCAGGAGATGCAAGAGCTTGGTGGAGCAGTATCTGCCTGATGAACCATGGTCAAGTTATGACATGGGAAGCATTGAAAGTCAAGTTCAGCCGCACCCACGTGCCACATGGTCTAGTCAACAGGATGAGAGATGAATTCCGCGAACTGAAGCAAGGAAGAATGACTGTGGTGGAGTACCATGATAGATTCCTATCACTTGCCAGATATGCACCTGATGAGATCAACTCAGAGGCCAAGAAGAAAGAGAGATTCTTGAACGGACTGCATGATGAGATGCAGACAGTCCTCATCAACATCCGTTTCGAGGATCTCGAAGAGCTAGTCGACTCTGCCATCCAGATGGAAGGGAAGATTAACCAGACAAACGACAACCACAAACGTCGTATGATGCAGCAGTCTGGATCCAGCAGTCACCAGAGGTACCGTCCCAACCCCTCATCGGGATATGCACCAAGGAACAATTGACCCCCAATGTCTCGCCCAAGCTACCCCAACCGTAGCGGAGGCAATGTGAAGTCCGAAGGAAACCATCACAACTCCGACAATGCCAATAATTTCAACCGTGCACCTCCCAAGAGCAACAACAACAACAATACTGCCCCCAGAACTGGCAGCAATGCTGTGCATGTCGCAGTCAAGGACAAGTCCTAGATCACTTGTTTCAAGTGTGGAGTGAAGGGTCGCTATTCCAATGAGTGTCCCAAGAAGACTACCGCCAATGCCAATGTGAATGCCCCAGCTCAACAGGAGCATCGTGTTCAACCAAGGAGAAGATTTGCTCCAGGGAACCCGCACAACCGCAACGGTCGTCTCTTCCACATGAATGCAGAACAAGCCCAAGAAGCGCCAGATGTAGTGCTGGGTATGTTTTCTGTCAACTTAGTTTTAGCAAGAGTGTTGTTTGATTCTGGAGCATCGCATTCATTTGTCACCGAAGAATTTGCATGCACTAGTAAGATTCACCCAACCAACTTGAAGCATGTCATGATAGTTCAAATCCCCGGTTCAACAACCAAAGCTAGAAAAATTTGCAAAGCTATGCCTACGAGAATACATGGGATAGATTTTTATGCCAACCTAATTGTACTTGGAACCAAAGGATTGGAAGTAGTACTAGGTATGGACTGGATGTCAAGGCATAAAGGACTGATAGACTGTGCTAAGAAAGCCATCACCATGACCAGTAGCTCTGGAGTCACAGTAGAGCATATATCTGAAACCTTACATCGTCAATTCAAGGGCAACAAGAGTGTAGCCCTGCCCACCATTGACCAAGTCAGAGTAGTCTATGAATACCCCGACGTATTCCCAGATGAATTGCCAGGTATGCCCCCGGATAGGGATATTGAGTTCATTATCGAACTAATCCCCGGAACCGGACCCATAGCCCAGAGACCATATAGCATGAACCCCTCAGAGTTAGTGGAACTAAAGAAGCAGTTGGATGCCATGTTAGAGAAAGGCTTGATTCAACCAAGCGCATCGCCATGGAGATCACCAGTGTTATTCGTCGACAAGAAAGATGGAGGAAATCATTTGTGCACAAATTACATAAAATTGAATGACGTCACCATCAAAAATAAGTACCCCTTGCCAAAGATAGAGGATCTATTTGATCAGTTGACTGGAGCCTAGATATTCTCAAAGATTGATCTTAGGACTGGTTATCACCAACTTAAGATTCATGCAATAGATATTACGAAGACTGCCTTTACTACTCACTATGGTTTATACGAGTATACGGTTATGTCTTTTGTATTAACCAACGCCCCTCCTTATTTCATGAATCTCATGAATAAGATCTTCATGAATTTCCTAGATAAGTTTGTAGTTGTGTTTATCGACGACATCCTTATCTACTCCAAGTCAGAAGAAGAGCATGACCAACATCTGAGAATCATCCTAGAAACCTTGAGAGAGCATCAGTTATATGCCAAGTTCAGCAAGTGTGATTTTTGGCTGAAAGAAGTAGGATTCCTAGGACATATTGTGTCTGCCGAGGGAGTCTCTGTTGATCCCGCCAAGATCAAAGATGTCGAAGAATGGAAAGCCCCAACCACTCAAACCCAAGTCCGTGCATTTCTCGGATTAGCGGGCTACTACCGCAAGTTCGTAGAAGGATTTTCGAGCATCGCCAGACCATTGACCCAATTGTTGAAGAAGGACAAGAAGTTTGAATGGATAGAAAAATGTGAAGCCAATTTCCAGGAGCTGAAGAAGGGATTGATATCATCCCCAATATTAATCATGCCAGACTTCAAGAAGTCGTTTGATGTATATTGTGATGCATCCAAGATTGGTCTCAGATGTGTATTGATGCAAGAAGGCAAAGTCATTGCTTATCTGTCTCGACAACTGAAGTAGCATGAGCAGAACTATCCGAACCATGATCTTGAATTAGTAGCCATAGTTTTGGCATTAAAGACATGGCGTCATTATTTGATGGGTAATCGTTGTGAGATTTACTCAGATCACAAGAGCTTGAAGTATATTTTCACTCAGAAAGAGCTGAATATGAGGCAAAGGAGATGGATAGAGTTAATCAAGGATTATGACCTTTACATTCACTATCACCTCGGCAAAGCCAATGTGGTAGCGGATGCTCTTAGCAGATTGTCGTGTAGGCTAAACACTATGATCAAGGAGAAGCAGCCAAGTTTGTATGAAGAGTTGGAGCAGTTCATAACTGAATTAGTTAGCAAAGGATTCTTAGCTAGCATTGAACTTCAACCCTCTTTGATTAGCCAAATCAAGGAATCCCAGAAGGGAAATGAAAGTATCGATAGAATCAAATGTCGAATTGGTACAGTAAAAGTACCTGGATTCACTGAAGACGAAGAAGGAGTACTGTGGTACAAAGGACGTATATGTGTGCCAGCAGATTCGGAGCTGAAGCAAGTTATCATGAAGGAAGCTCATGATACTCTTTATTCTATCCACCCCGGAGGAACGAAGATGTATCAGGATTTGAAAGAGCAATTTTGGTGGCACAAGAAGAAGAGAGAAATTGGAAGCTACATAGCCAAATGTGACATCTGTCAAAGAGTCAAAGCAGAGCATCAGAGGCCTGCAGGACTGTTGCAACCACTACAGATTCCGGAATGGAAATGAGATTCCATGGTAATGGACTTTATCACCGGTTTGCCTACTTCCAGTAGGGGAAATGACTCAATCTGGGTCATAGTTGATAGACTGTCCAAGGTAGATCACTTTATACCTGTCAAGACTACCTACCAGAGTTCTAAGCTAGCAAAACTGTATATTGCTAGGATTGTTAGTCTGCATGGAACCCTCAATACCATAGTATCAGATCGAGGAACCCAGTTTACCTCAAGATTTTGGCAGAAAGTTCAGGAAGGATTAGGAACCAACTTGAACTTCAGCACCACTTATCAACCGCAAATTGATGGACAGACTGAGAGAGTCAACCAGATCTTAGAGGATATGCTTAGGGCTTGTGTGTTGTAATACGGATCAAAATGGGAAGACTGCCTGCCTTTCGCAGAATTCTCATATAACAAAAGTTATCAGGCTAGTTTGCAGATGTCACCATTTGAATTCCTATACGGCAGAAAGTGTTGTACCCCTTTGAATTGGTCGCAAGTTGGAGAGAGTTAGATCTTTGGACCCGACATTCTCCGAGAAGCAGAAGAGAAGGTTCACAAAGTCCGTGAGCACCTCAAGACCGCCCAATCCAGATAGAAGAGTTATATTGACAAGAGAAGGACAGACCTGACTTTCAATGTCAGAGATTTTGTATTTCTCAAGGTTTCGCCATTAAAAGGAACCCAACGCTTTAGTCTGAAAGGAAAATGAGCCCCCAGATATATCGGGCCCTTCAAGATTCTGAACTGTCGAGGAGAAGTATCGTATCAGCTGGAATTACCTGAAGAGATGTCAGCCATCCACAATGTGTTCCATATCTTGTTACTTCGCAAATGCTTGGAAGTGCCCGAGAAGACTGAAGTTTTCAAGAACATCGATCACAGAGCTATAGAGATCAACAATGACCTGACGTATCGTGAAGTGCCCATCCGTATATTAGAGGAAGCTTACCGAACCACCAGGACCAGGAGCATCAAGTTTCTCAAGATTCAGTGGAACAACCATACCGAGGAGGAAGCCACATGGGAGCGAGAAGATTACATTAGGATAGAGTTCCCGGATCTCTTTAGTTCCTAGTTTTCTTGGTAATCTCGGGACAAGATTTTGTTTAAGGGGGGAAGGTTTGTAACATCCCAAAACTTTAATACAAGCTTATCAAGATCCAAACCACCAAAATTAGGGTTAACAAAAACTTTTCCAATTAAATTTATGAAAGCATTCATGTGTATGTGCATTTAAATTAGGGTTTTGTGATCCTTTGCTTGTAAAATGATTCTTAGGTGAAATAAACATCATCTAAATCATTCCCAAACTTTTCCCAAAGAAAAACAACTCAAAATGAATAAATGCAGTGAATGGTCATCTTGGCCAAATTAACTACCATGCCTACTTTGGCTATTCCTAGAACTCAAAACCTAACAGAAATAATTCTGGATCTTTGCACCCCTTGCTAGTACACATAATGAGGTACCAAGGCCCACTTTGTGATATGCTAAAAACATTCAAATACTATTTTTAAATGACAGTTCAAATTGAATCTACTTCATATGGGAAGATCCCACTATTTCAAAAACCACTCAAACCAGCTCAATTTTCAAAACCCTTGCAACCATAGGCTACCTAGTACTAGTGGAGATCACTCAAAATTTTTGAACCCAAAATTCCAAAGTTTATTTCTTGCGGCTATTTCATCAAACACTTGACAGGCAGAATTCAAACAAAACCAAATTCAATATTTTGAATAGTGTTCTGGCCAAACTTGTCTCCCATTTGACCCCCATTTGCTCCCATTATCCCTAGATGATCTAACCAGGACCTAACTACCCCATCCCCTACCTCCTAGCAGCATGGCCATGCCAAGCCGAGCCCCAATTCGCCGGCCGACCATGCCATCATCCCAGCAGACCACCTCCCCCTCTCTCGCCATGTCTAGCAGCTAGCCAGCACCTCACCACCGCCCACTGTCCCCTCCCGAGCCAGGCCAAGCAGTGGACCACCGCCAAACCCCCGCGCCCAGTGCCACTGCACCATGCCGAGCACGCGCCAGAGCGCCGCGCCCGACACGCGTGCCCAAGCCGCCGCTCGACCGCAGCCCGCGCCCACCACGTAGCCACGACCTAGGGAGCACGCCGGACACCCCCGTTCGCCGCCCAACGCCTCACATCCACCACTCGTAGTGGACACCGCCGCCTCTGCCGCTCAGAGCGCCAGCTGTGCCCGACCACATACAACCGCCCCTAAGCCTGCATTCACTTCCTAGAGCACCGCTAGGAGACCGTGCGTCATTCGCCGCCCGCAGCCATGCCGCTAGCAGCCCGTAGCCATGTCGCCACCGTCGCCCGACCATGCTGCGCTATCCCGTCATCGAGCCTATAAAAGGAGGGCACCCCCAGCCATTTGCAGCACACCACTCCACTCCCCTCACCTCTCTGATCGTCCCACACCTCTAGCCGGAGCAAGGGGAGTAACCATTCGCCGGAATCGCACCGGAGTAGGCCACCTCTGGAGGAGAAGGGCATCGGTGATTGCGACCACCCCCAGACCTGCCTCGACCGTCCCTGAGCTCGCCGGCGACAGGTCCGTCGTCGACGACGATCCCCAGCCGTTGATTCCCATTATAATCCAACGTCCCACTTTGCCTCGTACCGTTTCGCGCGTTATGAGCCGCTGACCGGTGGACCCCCCTGTCAGCTGAGCCCCGCGCTGCGGAGTGACACTGGGCCGGCCCGTAAGAGTTTCCCGCACGACCCAGTTAGTTCGAATTATGATTTTTCTTTTTAGTTTAAACCTAGTTCTGTCTCTGTGTTTGAAATTCAATTCAGAAAGATTTACAAATCCAAATGGAGTGATTAAAATTTTGCTAGAAAGCTACTGAAAAGTTCTAACCAAGCCCATTGGATTTAATTCATTTAGAGTTATAGATCTCTCATAGTAAAAATAATAAAATAGAAGCAATTGCACCTTGCAACATATTTCTAAAATCAACCAAGATAGATTTTGAGTTGATTCCAACTCTCAAAATCACATTTCACTATATCTATCTGAATATGTAATAATATTAAGGTTTACATGTAGTGACTTTGGACTAGTACCAAAATAATGCTATATAGGCATTTCTAGTCACTTTAAATCATTAAATAATGAACTTAAACCAAAGTAATTATAATACAACTCTTAAATCACATTCCCACATGTTAGAATATGTGGTGATGACATGTGTCCACATGATCCCATATTTGAAGTGGTGAATATTAAATCTTAGTTAATTTTTCAATGAGTAGAAATTACTTTTCTAAAATAAAAAGGATGAAACTATTGAATTAAACTGGTGATGCTTGTGATGATAATAGATCATCAACTATATGCCTTAGAGTGCTAATTAGACTAGTTAAGTATTGTTTGGTGATTGTGTACTCCGTATGTATTTATAGACGATAGTACCGCCCAAGCTTTCGAGGAGGAGGAGTTCTACCAAGAAGAAGAAGAAGAAAACTTCAACCACTGCACTACCCAAGGCAAGCTAACACTTGCAAGTATAATGCTTAGCAAGCTAGGATTAAAATAGATGGTTTAGCAAAGATGCTTTAGGCATGCTTTGATTACCCTACTTGGACTAGTATTTACCCCCAAGTTTTAAATTCAAGCTTTACTTCCTTTACTTTACACAAAGTCCTTTACTTGTTTTAAAGGTAGCATAAAGAGTATAAAACTTGGCCTATATAGAATCCTTTAGATGTCATTCTATGGCATGAGATTGATCCTACCTTTTCCACCTTAGTGAACACTCTTAACTTAGTAGTTTAGAGTAGATAAAAACTTGAGTCACTTTAGATGGGAACACTTGGTGAAAATGAATTATGAAAACCTTAGAATGATGAGTCATTCTATTGGGATGTTTTGACATGTGTTGAGAAACACAAATGGTTTATGATGGTGAAAATGTTGAGGCACGAGTCTTAATCCTTTTATAAAACTGATGGTTGGATTCGGATGCGATACCATTCCAAATTTACCGTACAACCACACTACCTGAATTGGGTAAGGCATAGCTGGAAATTTATATGCATTAGTATTAGCTCCCTCGTGGGAGAGGTTTGAGCTGAGGCTACCTCTCAATGTTGTCCACCTATGAAGTGCCCAAGATGACAGATGGTTATGGTTGGGAGGCCATGCTCATTGGAGAGGTGCTTATACTAGGGTGTGTAAAGGAAAGTTTATGTTTGATTATCTGCATACTAAGTATGATGATTCAGGGTTATCCCTAACAGATGTATCAAATCTTGTGGTGAAAGTGTACCACCTCTGTAGAGTGTCAAACTATTCGAATAGCCGCATCCGCGGTTATGAAAGTTGGAATGGCCATACTGTTTCATTGTCAGATGTTCTCAAAATGACTTATGAAAGGAATGATGAATTTTGACTTGACCACAACAGGGTTGTGTTTATGACAATAGCTTTCCAACTTAAGTGATTCTAGCACTTTATTTTATCTTTCTTTGCTTCAGAACTAAGCTTAGGTTTCAAACTTAACCTTATAGTTAAACTTAGAGTTAGCAGTTAACTTAGAACTATACTACTTATTAGTGGTAGTTTGTGAGTACTTAAAGAGTACTCATGGCTTTTGTCCCTGGCTATTCTCATGGCCAGACTATGAAGGAGACTACCAAGATGATGGCCAGCAGGACGGCTATGATAACTAGGACTATCTGCCTTCGTCAGCATTGCCTGTGCCCTTGAAGATGGACCCCACTGCTATGCTTATCTTTTATTTCCGCTGCTTGTTGTATTAAGACTGGATCATGAGATCCTCATTTGTGTAAGACCTTATGTATGGTTTGTAATGGATGATGTACTGTGATATCCAATCCGTTATGTCTCGCAAAAATGGTAATCCTGGGATTGCGAGGTATGGCATAACGGGCATCTGGGATTAAAATCTGGGTGTTGACAAAGTGTATGGAGAGAAGAAGAATAGAATGAAATAGATTTTATAATTTATATAGATTTCATATTCCATTCCTAGGTGACGATCCTACAGTCAACGCACAGCTCTGATACCTTATTGTAACACCCTCTCCTGATAAGGATGAGTTCCTTTGTATAGTGCTAATCCCTAGACCGGTTCACTAGCACACACAGTGCAAAATGATACCAAATATATCTATGCATCATAAATACAACGAATATGATCCATAATTTACATTATACTACAGCATAAACAATACAAGTTAGATATCCATCATTCAAATGTGCCACATGTGAACAATTATTGGGTGGAGTCTCGTGACCTATAACGATCACTCAAAAATGATATAACCTGCAACATCAAACGTTGCAGCTACGAATGGTCAATACATTGGATGTATGGCAAGTAGGCTAAAGTGGTTAACAACAAACGTGGCAACTACATGCTTATTTGGCTGAGTGGAGCTTTGGCTAGCTTGCATTTTCTTAAACAGTTTTACCCTACTTTTAAACCAAGTTTGATCACAACAAACCTGTTTGGAGGGATAACCCCAGGTAGGGTCAAGCCGTGGTATAAAGGCAATGTTAGCCGAGGTACGACAAGGTCAAAGTGGAAGCGAACTGAGTTACCTCAAGGCAAGCCGAGTTATGGCTAACCCATCCCAGACGAAGTTCGCCCAACATTACCTCGACCGACATAAAGAGTATGTCGACATCATCAATGTTACTTGTATGAAGGTACCCCAGCACCGAGTTAGCTAGGCAGGAGCCGGGTTATCACTTGTCTTACAAGAGAAGGAAGGCATCTTCCATGGTTAAAGATTTTCTCTCTCCACTATAGCGTGAGCGTAGATGAAAGAGAGGAGGACCAGCAAGTACGAGCCGACAAGGTGATGTTTCCTTTGTCGGGTGATGCCACGCTACAGTGGGGCTCAAAGAGGCTTATGCCATGAGTCATGAGCATCTTACGGAGGGAAAAAGAGGAGTACCGCTTTGCTATTTCGAGAGAGGCATATTCGGGGAATAGTTCCTCCACGTATGCCCTAGCTTGTAACCTGGCCTCCCCTATATAAGGAGGGCCAGGATCTCCAAAGAGGGGGTCTGCCATTTTTACTAAGGGAAAACCCTAGAGAGAGAGGTGTGGGCAGTAGAGAGGTTCTTGTTCATCCTCCCCATGAACAACTCAAGGAGCATCTGTAAACACCATAGAAAGTGAGAATACAAACATCTGTGTGTGGAATCACCACGCCATCCCTCCCTGGATACCTATAGCGCACTTTGGCCCCATCTTTAGCCTACCCATGGCATCTGCTGTGCCACCATCACGACAGTTGGCGCCCACCGTGGGGCCAACAACGGTGCTAGCTGGAGTGAAGATCCGGAAGGGAAACAACATCGCCACTCGGAACGCATCGTCTCCGGGCTTGTTCAGCGCTGGACTACATCAGCGACAACGCACGCACCTTCAGCAATGACCCTCCTCCGTGCAACGGGCTCTTCATTAGCCTCGGCGTCCACAAGGTCTACGTAGGCGTGGACGAGTCCTGTGTTCACCCGATGCACGTTGTCGAGGAAGGGGAATCACCTCTCAGCGTGGCTCGCGGCCCGCGTATCACTCGCCCCACTAGCTGCGTTCAGGTCATGATGACGATGCCAGATGCAGGGATGAGCAAAGACCCGGCGGAGAACCCGGAGACAACACCAAAGGTACCTAGGAGAAGAGGTCCTCCACTAGAGAGGCCAGAGAACGTGTTGCAGCAGGCGGTAGATAGCTTAGCTACTCACATAGCACATGTAGTAGATCCGGCTCAGGCACATGCCGAGTTAGAGGAGACTCGGCTGAAAGTGTTTGCAGGGGCAAAAAAGGTACCAGAGCTGCAACAGTCACTTAACGTCACCTTGCGTGAGTATTCCAAGGAAAACCAAATTAGCCCCATCCGCATGGATGGAGTAAAGATTAGGTGTAGAAACCTCATCAGTGAAATAAACAAAGTCTATGTACCTAGGCCAAGGCATTCGGCTACCGTTGTAACAACAGGGCTGGCGAGGTATAATACCCTGACAAAGAACCTCAGGGCTGCAGAGGCAGTAGCATCCGAGTTAGAGGGTGTAACCGGAGAAGCACGGGAAAGGCAATAGGAAAAGTTAATCACCTGGTCAGAGTGGATAACAAGCAGAATGAGGAAATACTCAAGGCAAACCCGACAGTAGTAGGAGGCTCCCATGTAGTTCAATTGGCAGGGGTAACCCGGAAAAATCCACTAGGGCAGAATCATCCCCTCATGATGGCCCTAGAAGAGAAGAGGTGGTAACCTCGGTGAGAAAGAATAAGCAGATAGTCTCTTATGACCCGGAAAGGGTAGGGAATGGAAAACTTGTGCAAGGTGATGAGGATCGTCATAGTGGCAGCCGAGGTGAAGCTGGACGAGGTAACCGCGACCAAGGCAACACCGGTCAGGGGAACGCTGGGAATGGTAATGCTGGATAACATAACTCGGCGGGAGTAGGGAAAAACCCACCTCGGCAACAACAGTAACAATACATACCTTAGCAAGAGCAAAGTGTCAGCCTAGCTATGCAACAACAATATGTTCGTCTAGGTCAAGATATGTACAATGATGGTTATTCAGCCATGGCCGACGCTGGATTTCCTAAGAACATCATGTGGTAGGATCAAGGCTGAGAAACAGGAACTTGCAGCCAGATGATGCGAGGTTGAATCTCAGTCAGATTTATAGGTTGGAGATGATAGAGGGACAAGGTCCTCTAGGTCCAGCATGCTTTGGATCTCGGATTATGAGAGAACCTCATGTGCCGAACTTTCAGTTGGCCAGAGGTACAAACACGTATGACGGCAACACCAAGCCAGAGGATTGGTTGATTGACTATGCAACAGCAGTGAACATTTCCACGGGTAATTTGAGATGGGCTATGAGATATGTACCTCAGATGTTGGAAGGGCCAGCAAGAGTCTGGTTAAAAAAATTACCAACAGGAAGTATCAACTGCTAGATATATTTTGAGGATATATTCATCAGTAACTTCACGAGCATGTATAAGAGGCCGAATATGCCACATACTCTAGCAATGTGCAAGCAAAGGCCAAATGAGATAGACCAGGAGTTCTTAACTCGCTGGTGCAATGTGCACAATTCATGCGAAGGGGTGATTGAGTCATAAGCCATTTCTTAGTTTGCACAAGGGTGCATGTATGCGATTATGTTGTGGCAGAGGTTGAAAAGAGATATGCCAACTATGCTAGCTGAAACAATCAAAATTGCTGACTCGTATGCATTGGATGATCCAACTCAACCTCGGCTTGTGTCAAATGAGTCAAATGAGGAGTACTACCACCGAGATGGAGCCGGGTCATGCCGACAAAATGATTTCCAGGGTAAGAGGAGAGATGAGGGGTTGGATTACAGATATGGTACGTAACAAGTTGCAACAGTAGAGCTAGATCAAACCGGAGCTAGGAATAGCCAGCAACAGAAGACTGGAGGGCAACAATTGACTTCGAGAAATGATGGCAAGAAAACTCGGATCCCAGAGCAGAAGAAACAGTGGCAAGAAAAGAAGGATAGGCCAAGATATACATATGAGTCTATGCTGGATCAACCATGCAAGTTTCACATGCCAAACCCGAGTAACCTAGCGAATCACACGACTCGGCAATGTGAGTGGATGAGGAAAGTAGATCTGAGTGGCGTGGGGTATACTCAGGAACCTTGGCAGCATATGATGTTACCACCACCCCCGCCGAGGTATGGGAACCATGAGAGAAGGGATGCAGTGCATCAGGTGGAAAACCAGCACCAGCAGAACCAAGGGTACCCTGGCAATGATAGGAGAAATGAGTATAGGGAACACCATCAGAGTTACTGTGTGTTTACCATGGAAGAAACTGACAGAAAGAGCATGCAACGCCAACATATGGAGGTAACTGTAGTTATGCTGGCTGAGATGAGGTACAGGCCATCGTCTGATCAGGAACTCACGTGGAGTATCAAGGCTCACCCCAGGCTCATGCCAAGTCCTGGATCATACACCTTGGTGCTTGACCCAACTTTCAACTGGCCAAACATCAATGTGAAGTTCTCCAAAGTGATGATTGACAATTGCAACAACATTAATATCTTGTATAAAGACACAATGCGTAAGCTGGGAGTCTCAGAGAACATTCTTCAGGCAACCAAGACAACATTTCACGGCATTGTTCTGGGTTTGTCTTGTGAGCCCATTGGAAACGTCCGGATTGATGTCTTATTCGGTACCAGGAATAACTGTCAAACTAAGAACTTGGAGTTCGAAGTAGTACATCTGGACAACGCTTATCATGCGTTACTCGGCATGCCAGCTCTGTTTAAGTTTATGGCTAGTGATCACGTTGGCTACTTGAAGATGAAAATGCCAGGCCCAAATGGAGTGATCACCATAACTAGGTACTTCAGGCGCTCCATGGAGTGTGCCTCGCCTGGGTCAAACTTAGCCGAGTCACTGGTGATAGCACAAAATAAAAGAAGGATCCAAGAGGTGGCAGCATTGGCTCAGTCCGTGTAGCTGAATATGCTGGCGCTGAGTAACCCGCATGGAAGTGTTTCATTTCAAGGGACACAATATACCAAAAAGGTGCCCATTGATGATCAGTTCCCAAAGTGCATCGTAACTATTGGTGCCGGGTTAGGTGACAAATAGGAAAGCAAGATCGTCAACTTCCTCCCTAAGAATCAGGATATCTTTGCTTTGTCCACATAGGATATGCAACGTGTACCGAGGGAGTTGGTCGAGCACTCTTTGCATGTGAGACCTAGAGGAAAGCTAGTGAAGCAAACTCTCCGTCGCTTCGCTGAAGATAGGAGAAAGGTCATTGGTGATGAGATAGCTCGGCTCCTTGCAGCCTGGTTTATCATGGAAGTACTCTATCTGGATTGGCTATCTAATCCGGTGCTGGTGGAAAAGAAGAAGGATGATCCGAATGTAGCAGTGGTGTGGCGTATGTGTATCGATTACACGAACCTAAATAAGGCGTGTCCAAAAGATCCATTCCCACTTCCAAGGAAAGATCAGGTCATTGATTCGACCGCTGGGTGTGAGTTGTTCTCATTTGTAGATGCGTATTCTGGTTTCCACCAGATACCCCTGAACCGGGATGATCAAATAAAGACTGCTTTTATTACCCCGTATGGGGCTTATTGCTATCGCACCATGCCATTTGGCTTACATAATGCAGGAGCAATGTATCAGAGGTGTTTGCAAAAATGTTTACATGATCAAATTGGGGAAAATGTCCAAGTATATGTTGATGATGTTGTGATAAAAGCATAGGAAAGCAAAACGCTCCTAGATGATATATGGCAAACATTTGCGAACCTCGGGAGGTTCCAAATGAAGATTAAGCCGGAGAAATGTACTTTTGGTGTGCCAGCTAGGAAGTTACTCGGTTTTCTCGTATCCAACCGAGGTATCGAGGCCAACCCCACGAAAATCTAAGCTATAGAATGAATGGAGCTACCGGAGTGTCTTAATAATGTTCATAAGTTCACTGGTTACCTAGCATCATTAAGTCAGTTTGTATGTCGCTAGGAGAAAAAGCATTGCCTCTCTATCAGCTAATGATAAAATCGGATAAATTCATATGGACACCACAAGCTGATAGCGCATTTCATGAACTGAGAAAGATGCTAGCCTCTGCACCAGTGTTAGCCTCACCACTATCCAAAGAGTCAATGTTGCTCTATATAGCAGCGACCAACCAAGTCGTAAGTGCCATAGTTGTGGTGGAGCGTGACAAAGAAGGTAAGTCGGTGCGGAGGCCAGTATATTACCTAAGCAAGGTATTGTCCACTTCGAAGCAGAACTATCCTCACTATCAAAAGATGGCGTATGGAGTATACATGGCGGCCAAGAAGCTCAAGCACTACTTTGAGGAGCACCCCATAAAAGTGATATGTGAAGCGCATATATCTGAAATAATGAGTAACAAAGATGCAACTAGCCGGATCGCAAAATGGGCAATTGGACTATCCCCTTATGCACCACAATTTGATAGAAGGGATGCCATCAAGTCTCAAGCCGTGGCTGATTTTTTCGTAGACAAGGCCGAGATGCAATATGAATCAGCTTTGCCGGAATCAAACTACTAGAGGATGCACTTTGATGGATCGAAGGTGAAGGAAGGATTAGGGGCCGGGGTAGTACTTACCTCGCCCAAAAAAATATCAGTTGCGATATGTGATTTAGATTCATTTTCGAGCATCAAACAATGTGGCTAAGTATGAGGCAGTCGTGCATGGGCTAAAGGTGGCAAAAGAAGCTGGGATACGTCAGATACAGTGCTTTGGTGATTCGGATCTAGTGGCACATCAAGTATCTGGTCAATTGGACACGCTGGATGGAAACATGGAACTTCATAGGTTTCATGTGCAAAAGATATGTGGGTACTCTGAGGGATGCGAATTCCATCATGTACCTCAGGTTGAAAATGAAGCAGCCGACATAGTATCTAAGCTGGGCTCATCTCGGCAGGCCATCCCACTAGGAGTTTCTTTGGAACATTTGAGAAAACCATTTATTTCCCCTTCACTCGAATCTGAATCCATCTATATCCCCGCAAACCCCAGATCAGAAGCTACCCTTATGGACATTGACTGGGGGAATACCTCGGCAAAACCGAGGACTGCTTTGTAGGACCCGGGGACTGTTCAACTTGATCTGGCGAAGGTTATGCTGGTCGATGCAATGGATATTGACGAAGTAATTTTCCGAGTTTGCACTGTACTAGCCTGGGCACACCAGATATTTGAGTTCTTGAAAGACGGAACTTTGCCAAGTGATGAGATACTTTTAAGGCAAGTGTAGAGGAGAGCAAAGGCATACACCATTATGAATGGCGAGCTATACAAGAGAAGCGTCATAAGTGTCCTGCAATAGTGTGTTGACCCGAAAGAAGGGCTAGACATCCTCCGAGATATACATCAGGGGTAATGTGGGCATCATGCTTCATCCAGGGCCTTAGTGGCAAAAGCTTTTTGGCATGGTTCTACTGGCCAAGTGCCTTGGAGCAAGCCTGGGAACTAGTAAGGAAATGTAATGGCTGTTAGAGGTAAGCTACGAAGAAACACATGCCAATGTCGGAACTCAAAACTATACCAATCACTTGGCCATTTTTTGTGTGGTGCTTAGACATCGTTGGACCGTTTAAGCTGGCTAAGGGAAACATGACCCATATCTTTGTCATGGTGGACAAGTTTACCAAATTGATTGAAGTAAAGCCAATAAGAAAATGTGATGGAGCTACGGCCGTGACATTCCTCAAAGATATTATTCTGAGATACATCTACCCTCACAGTATCATAATTGATAATGGCACCAACTTCGCCGAAGGATATTTTGCCAGGTTTTGCCGAGATAAGAAGATTTGGCTGGATGTTGCATTAGTGGCCCACCCCGTATCGAGCGAACAAATGGAATGATCCAACGGACTAGTTTTGTCCGGGATAAAACCCCGGCTCATTGAACCGCTGCAAAGATCAGCATGGTGCTGCATAGAAGAACTACCAGTAGTATTGTGGAGTTTAAGAACAACTCCGAATCGATCAACAGGCTATACACCATTCTTTCGGGTATATGGGGCGGACTGTATTACCAGCCGACATAGAGCATGACTCTCCTAGGGTCACCCAATACGCAGAAGCCGAAGTGCAAGAAGCCCGGAAAAATGATGTTGATCTGTTGGAAGAAACGAGAGAATTGGCATTGTATAGATCCGCCATTTATCAGCAAAGTCTACGACGCTATCATAGCCGGAAAGTGAACCCCCGAGTCTTTCGAGAAGGAGATCTGGTACTTCGGCTAGTTCAGCGCACTGCTGACATGCATAAATTACCCCCCCCCCCCATGGGAAGGGCCATTCATTGTAAGAAAAACCTTGCACAACGATGCCTATTACCTCATTAATGCACAACCGCAGGAGAAGAACAAGGTGGCCAGGTCCGGTGAGGAATCAAAGCAACCATGGAATGTAGCTCTACTTCGTCCACTTTACACTTAGCAAAAGTGTATGTATCTTGAACTCTCATATGTCGGCCTATATGTCGGCAATGAGCTTACCAATGAAACTTCGGCACCTCGAGCAGAAACTCGGGGAGTACCCTAATGATAATTGTCTTTGTTCTGTATTTTCCTTTTTATACGTCGGCTGGCTTAAACTACTTACACCTTAGCCGGATTAGTAATATGTAGGCACCAAAAGCTAACTCTTTGACTTGCTGCTATCGGACAAGAATTGGCTTCATGGCAAGCAAGAGAACAAGTTTGGAATTGCTAAGAACATGAAAAACGACTAAGGAGAGGAATGTAATCGAGCCAACATTTGTTTTTCCGACTAACCCCTATATTTACTTTCCCTTTGTTGTGTTGAATTATTTTGAGCTAATCCTAAAGTTTCAAGTATTGATAAATCAGTTTGTTGAACCTCGGACTTGTAAGTCAAACGCCAAATCAAGGTAGTCAGGATCCGAGTCATTGAATTGGGAGAACAAAAAAATGAAACTTGGGGACTTCGCCCAAGTTAATCCGACATACAAAACTTAGTTGTAGAAAAATAACACGCTATTTCATACATATGGACCCGACATTCTAGGGATTTAACGAATTTCAAAGTTTTTTCTCAAGGAGCCGCAATAGTCGAACTATCTACAGCAGGTGGAGGCAAGTTGTCCTTGGTTTTGGGAGCCTCGGTCTCAGCTTCGTCGTCTGGATTAGCTTCGACATCCTTAGCATCCTTGGCTTCCTCGGTGTAATCCGAGCCTTCCTGCTCTTCATCGTCTGAACCCTCTTCGACATATGCATAGTGGACGACTTCAAGGAAACTTTCCCCCTCATTCCATTGATGACAACGTGCATATTGAGTGAGGTCATAGGTGCGACCTCGGTGTTGGGCGATGTAGGCCGGGTCAGTGGTCCATTTGGATCCAGTGCGCATGCGGCTGAGAACCTCCAAGTCAAGACCTTCATACTAATATAACACAAAGTTCAAGGCTGTGTCGGCTCCAGCACGCGTAGCGGATTCCCTCCACAGATTGAGTTGAGTCTAGCACTCCATCAATTTCGCAATCAATAGGGCGTGACCTTTCGGAGTGTTCTCTGTGGGCCAAAAGGCGTTGAATACCCGGACAACAACGTCCTTGAGGTCCACTCCAAAGCTCTTCATATGTTCTACCTGAGTTACGAGGCTCACCAAGGTATCCTCCTTGTCGTAATGAATTGGCTCTGTAGAAGGAACAACTGAGGTGGCTCTCCTCAACCGAAACTTTTCAATGGCAGTGGGTAGACTCTAAAAAAGTGCCTGAAAATAAGACAAATAAGATAAGTCCATAGGAGCACAAGACCTGGGAAAAGGAATGTCGGCACAGGAAGATAAACTCACGATAGATATAGCTGTTAATACGAGTCAACTTCATAAGCCAGGCAGTTTTCCTCTTCTTGATATTTTCATACTCAGTGTTCACCGAATCAAATTTGATGTCGGCGTTAGCATATCCTGGCTCTTCTCAAGTGTGGTATTCAGCCGATCCTTTTCCTCAGTAAAGGCCTGATCAGCTTTGTCCAGCTTAGCTTTCTATAGGCTTTTCAATTTTCCAATCGAGGCATTAAACCGAGTGATCTCATCATCCTTTTTCTGGAGCTGAGCAATCTCATGGTCTTTATCCTTGAGTCGGGCTTGGTGTTGCCCTTCTTGTTCGAGAAAATGAAGCATCATGTCAGGCAGAGGCACGCTATCTTGAAGAGATACTTCAACAATTTTTGACCCGGCAGAGCCGAGGTATAATTACCTGCCAAGTCAAAGTGCAAAAGGACAAAGGATGATGAGCCAAGGAAAATTACCTTTCACCTCATCCAGCTTCTTCCTTAGCTCCCTTCTCAGCTTCTACATCGACTGCACAATGTGAATCACAAGTCAATTAGACAAGCCAAAAGATGAAGAAGAATAAATGGGGAAGTGTGATAGAAATAACTTCACCTTTCTTCTTCACCTCGGGCAGCAAGGCCTTATGACTTGCAGAAAGATCCTTATGGGTATCCAAAAGCCGCTAAAACTCGATGGTCCGGCGGTTGGTGGTGATCTGAAAAGGAATATTTGAAGTTAGTCAGAGCGATTGTAGGTGAGCGAATATTTAATGTTACTCAAGACCTGGGCCAAGTGGAACTTAACCCGGCCCTAGGTGAGTGAATATTTGAAGTTACTCAAGACCAAGGCCAAGTGGAAATTAACCCGGCTCTAGGTGAGTGGATATTTGAAGTTTCTCAAGACAAGGGACAAGTGGAACTTAACCTGGCTCTAGGTGAGTGAATATTTGAAGTTACTCAAGACCCGAGCCAAGTGGAACTTAACCCGACTCAAGGTGAGTGGATATTTGAAACTACTCAATAATTTCACTAAGTTAAGCTACCTTGGATTTGGGATAAGCTTATGGATAATTGCACAAGTTTATTAGGAGCATTCGGCCGAGTAACGTGTTACTCCCTCGGAGGCTCGGGGACCGAAGGTTATATCTACAAGTACTTGTGCATATGAAAAGACATAGAGGAAAGATTTACCTCCATCATCTTGCTAGCAAAACCAATGGCTTTGGTAGCTGTGTTCATCTGCACACCAATCTCGATAGGACCGAACTTTAATGGATTACCAGAGCTAACATCGATGTATTCGGCATTATTCCAGTTTTCCGCATACTCAATGAGGGAGCCGTAGCTCTCCCCGTTGAGAGTCTGAGCCACAACCAAGCCCTTGGTGTGAGCAGCTTTCTAGGCAGTTTGAGCTGCAGCCAGACTGGTGTGCAGAGCAAGCTATTTATCAGCAGCAGAGCCAGAATTAGCACTGCCTTGCTGCATCATGGATGCAAGGGTGCGTTGCCCAGACCCATCCATTGATCTTGTGGGCGTGGTCTTGGTTGCCTCAGAAGCTCTCTGGCCCTTGGTACCATCGGAAGCCTTCTTAGCCTTGGTGGTTGACTTGGATTGTTGCGGCAAAGATGTAGTATGGTCTCCGGCCATCGAAGATGATGCAAGAGGCTTGGTCTGAGGCTTCTGCCAAAATATGTCTTTGGCAGAAGATGTTGGCGCAGAAGATGTGGCCTTCGGGCTGAGCCGAGTTTGGTCATCTTGCCAAATCTAGGGAGACTCGGATGAGGCAGGAGGAACTTGAGGAGAGGAACTTGGAGATGGAGCTGGAGCTGGTTGAGATTGAGTTTGGGTTGGTGTCGGAGTCACCGACATCTCGGTAGGAACTTTCTCGGTGCCAATATTGATGGCACCACCATCAACTTGATGCGGCTGAGCAGAAGAGGAACTAGGATGATCCGGCATAGCCATATCATTAGAGGCACCACATCCGTCCGTGCTGACATTGCCCTCCTCTTGACGAGATGGACTAGGATTCAGTGCAGCTGCAGAGCTCTCCTGGATTGGACTCTAGCTACGTGCGTCCTCATAGCAAGGATAAGGTGGATCACCCTGGATAGGTGAGGCTATGCTCGAGCCGCTCTAGGAGATGTCCTTGGGGGCACTGCCAAGTCAGACAGAAAACAGATATCAAATTAGAACATAAAGAGAGAAACAAGAAATACACGTAAAGGGAGATAAGCTAATTGAAGAACAATGAAGGAAAGAGGAGCTTACTCGGATGCGGTAGGTGGTCCCTTGGGCTTCAGGGCTCTCCGGACGGTGGCCTTAGTAGGAGGCTTGCTGGCAGCCTTGTTGCCAGACTTCTTCAGTCGTTTTCTGGTCCTGGGCAGCTCGGACGGAGGAGCCGACGTAGCAGCTCGTTTCTTCACCGGGGCAGGCGCTAGCTCTCCCATGGCAAGAGGAGGATCGGTGTGGACCTGACCAGCCGGGTTAGCTGGAGTTGGATCAGCTGGAAAAGCATATGAGATAGGCACATGATCATGTACTTCCAAGATCTCAATATCATCATCTTCATCGTCATCCGGCCATTCCCTTAAGATAGAAGCCTTACCGGAAGGTCGGCCGAAGGCAGGTTCTGGAACGGCCAAGAAGTCCTCGGAATCTGGCTCCTCTATATCCAAGGTATCGCGGTCTTTCCCCCACTTGAGGGATGGGTCCACACCATACTCAATGGTTTTCTGAAGAAATGCCTAAAAGGAACAGGACAAAAAGGTCATATAACTGATACAAGCCAACATAAGACATAACTCGGAAAAAGGCTCACGTAAGAGATGTACCGCGGGAGCTGGTTTATCTCGGCTAAAATTCTCGAACCCCCACTCCCATTCTTCGATCATTGAGGTCTTGAAGATGGCCTTGACCCTGCGGAAGATATGAGCATCGAAGAGCTCAAATGACGATGTTCGGTTGGGGTCGAGGTGCCCGCTCATGTGGCAAAGCTTGTGGGCGTGCTGCTGCAGCGGGAAAACTCGGCTCCAGATGAAGGTGATCATGATGTCCTCACCACACATCCCCAATAACTTTAGTTCGATGATGCGCTTCTCCACCAAGTCTACCAGGTGTTTTCTTTTAATCTATTCGAGATCCGACTCCACCAAGTTTGGTCAGGAACAACGATGGAGAAAGGGGCAGCTGAATCTTGTCCTCCGAGGTAGTGTTCTTCACATAGAAGAACGTCTTGGCCCATCCCTTGCAGGACTCCAAGCCAGAAACTCGGAGCCTTTCTGAGGTGAGATGGAAGCCGCCCCGCACTATGTTAGAGATTTGTCGGCGGGGCGAAGGTCTTATCCGGAATGACATTGGCTCGGAAGCCGAAGAACTTGAACCAAATTGCTAAGGACGGCCATAAGCCGAGCTACCCCTCAACCCCGAAGACAAAGGCCGAGAGAGAGGTGACGGCGTTCGACAGAAGATGATGGGGTTGAAGACAGAATACGATGAGGAATTCATGGAAGAAGTCGCTGATGGGGAGGTCAAACCCGCGCTGGAAGTGGGAGAGGAAAACTACGAACTCACCCGGATCGGGAGAAGGGGCAAGTTCGTCACTAGTGAGGCGGCAAGAGACTCCGATAGGGACGCGGCAGGGCCGAAGGAGCCAGTCAAGATCGTCTTGACTCACCCAAGAACCGGCCCAAGCTCCACGCTCATGGGCTGTGCCACCCTCTTCGTGATTCTCGACGATGGCCATCTCCTGCGAGATCTCCATATCCTGTTCATCGCAGAAGAAATCTAAAGCAGGGTAAAGCGCCTAGACTGGCGCGAACTCGTAACAGCGACTAGCGGCGAAGCAGCGGTAGAGCGAGTGACAACAGCATGGCAGCGGCGCTGTGAGGAAGAAGAAGGAAAAGCAGAGGGAGCGAACAGGGGAAGAGATGGAAGATGCCTCTGCTCCTCTATTTAACCACGCCCTAGTGGGGTAGTGGGATCATGCGGTGAGGCGTCCCGCACGGTGTGGCCGTGTATTCACCGGATCAACCAATCAAAATCAAGCCATAGGAAGGGCCAAACCATGCATCAGATCCTATGACATGACATGGCGTTGTAGTTATCGAAGAGGCGCCACGATGTGATGTTAGCGCATTACCTCCCGACAATGTGCACAGTAACTGGCGCAGGCCCTTAAAATGAGGTAAAGTAATGATTACCCTCCATGTAGGACATGGGGAAGTGAGCACGAGAAGGAAGGAATCTAAGCGGGTAACCCGAATATGAGAGTATAACCCGGCTAACGAGGAATATCTCTGAGTGAGACAAGGGAGGTCTAAGAAATCGAAAAGTCTACAGGGAAAAAGCCAAGTTAAGTTCGAATCATGCCGACATAAGAACACGTCGGCAAGAAGAATAAACAACTTGGTGGGATAAATCTGCTATGGCCTTACTAGCTGAAGTTGCTAAGACCGCACCAGCTTCAGGGACAAGCCGGGGTATAAAGGCAATGTTTGCCAAGGTACGACAAGGTCATAGCGGAAGCTGGCCGAGTTACCTCAAGGAAAGCCGAGTTACGGCTAACCCGGCCCAGACGGAGTTCACCCAACCTTACCTTGGCCGACATAAAGAGTATGTCGGCATCATCAATGTTACTTGTATGCAGGTACCCTCTAGCCGAGTTAGCCAAGCAGAAGCCGGGTTATCACTTTGCTTACAATAGAAGGAAGGCGTCTTCCGTGGTAAAAGCTTTTCTCTCTCCACTGTAGCGTGAGCGCAGAGGACAGAGAGGAGGACCAACGAGTACGGGCAGACAAAGGTGACATTGCCTTTGTCGGGTGACGCCACGCCGCAGAGGGGCTCAGAAAGGCTTAATTGCCATGAGTCCTGAGCAGTTTACGGAGGGAAAAATAGGAGCACCACTTTGCTATTTCAGGAGGGGCATATTCGGGGAATTTGCTCTCCACGTATGCCCTAGCTTGTAACCTGGCCTCCCCTATATATGGAGGGCCAAGATCTCCATAGAGGGGGTCGACCATTTTTACTAAGGGAAAGCCCTATAGAGATGTATGTGCAGTAGAGAGGTTCTTATTCCTCCTCCCCACGAACAACTCAAGGAGCATCTGTAAATACCATAGAAAGCTAGAATACAAACATCTGTGTGTGGAATCACCACACCATCCCTCCCTAGATACCTCTAGCGCACTTTGGCCCCATCTTTCGCCTACCCATGGTATCTGCAGCGCCACCACCACGATAAAACCATTAATTTCACCCATCAAGTTTTAGTAATTGAGAAATAAGAATGAGTGAGAAATATGGCATAGCCTCGATTGAAGGGTTCGTAGCATGGAAAACAAAAAATTTCTACCGCAAGAACGAACAAAACCCAGATCTAATCTAGATAAAAGCCAAGATCTAATCTATTAGACATGTGCAACGAGATAGATCTGTACTAACCCTTGTAGATCCGAAAGCGTTACGAGATTCGAATCTCGTGGTTGATGTAGTCGATCACTTGCCGATCTCAAGATCGAGTAGACGATCCTTCCGGCGCCGCGTTCCGGCAGCGCTTCCGCAGTCGGTCACACGTGCGGAGTCGAAGTAGACCTTCCTCTCCCCGTTCCAGCGAGCAGCGGAGGTATTAGATCTTCTCCATGGAATCCCAGCAGCACGACGGCATGGTGGTGGTGGTGGAGTAGAGAATTCTGCAGGGCTTCGCCTAAGCCAGAGCAGAAGGAAGGAGGAGGAGAGAGGCGGCTAGGGTTTGGAGTGGAGAGGGGTAAGGGTGTGGCGCCTCCACCCCTCTATTTAAAGGAGGGAGGCGCCATGGGAGGGGGAGTCCTAGTAGGACTCCCCTCCCTTCCTTGGCCGGCGGATTGGGAGGGGGGAGGAGTCCTCCTCCCCCACGACTCCTTGTCTTGCCCCACAAGGACTCCTTGATCCTTTCTTGGTTTTCAAGCAAACTCCAAGAAATCTTCCAGAACCTTCCGGAACATTCCGAAACCTTCTAGAATCCTCATACAAATGCTCCGGAACATTTCCTAACTTAGAAAATGATCCCCAATATATGAATCTTATTCTCCGGACAATTTCGCATCTCCTCGTGATGTCCCGAATCCAATCCGAGACTCCGAACAACATCCGGTCTCCAACGCACATTCCATATCTACTTAAAACAACTTCGAACCTTAAGTGTGTCACCCTACGGTTCGTGAATATGCAGACATGATGGAGATACCTCTCCGATCAATAACCATCAGCGGGATCTGGAGATCCATAACGGCTCCCACATACTCAACGATGACTTTGTGATCGATAGAACCATTAACATACGAAACCAATTCCCTTTGTCACGCGATACTCTACTTATCCGAGGTTTGATCGTCGGTATCTCCATACCTAGTTCTACCTCGTTACTGATAAGTACTCTTTACTCGTTCCATGTTATGTCATCCCTTGTGACCTAGTCACATGCTTGCAAGCTAATTAGATGACATTCCACCGAGAGGGCCCAGAGCATATCTATCCGTAATATGGATGGACAAATCCCAATCTTGGTCCATGCGCTTCAACACATACTTTCAGAATACCCAATGACACCTTTATGACCACCCAGTTACGAAGCGGTGTTTGATGTCATCAAAGTACCCATCCGGTGATGGTGATTAACATAACCTCATGGTCGAAGGATTAGGTTACTATGTATTTTAAAGCTTATAGCAAACGAACTTAATGACTTGATCTTATGCTATGCTTACTACGGGTGTGTGTCCATCACATCATTCTCCTAATGATATGATCTTGTTATCAAGGACATCCAATGTCCATGATCAGGAAACCATGATCATCCATTAATCAACAAGCTAGTTTAACAAGAGGCTTACTAGGGACTCTTTTATGTTTACAACACACACAAGTATTAATGTTTCCGGTTAATACAATTATAGCATGGGATGTAAAAATTTATCATAAACATAAAGATATAATAATAACCACTTTATTATTGCCTCTTGGGCATATCTCCAACAGTCTCCCACTTGCACTAGAGTCAATAATCTAGTTAAAAAAACTTGTGCATTCAACACCTATGGCTTTCTGGTGTTGTATAGACACTATTGCTAGTGGTAAACATAATCTTCGGATCTGACACTTCTATGTCCGTGTGTATTTGCATGTCCTTGCGTCTCTATGCATTACTCATTCTCCAATGAGATGGCATTGTATAAATTTGGTCCTTTGGTGAGACCTTTAGTTCCTTGGGATTAAATCATGTTGATACAATTGTCGTACAATGTATCTTCATAGTATTATCCCGCTATGAACCACGCCTAGTTTGATAACAAACTACTTAACACAAATGCCCTCCTTTGCTGCTACTATAGCAGTTATATACTTAGCCTTTTGTTGTACTATCCGTCACAATATCTCAACTTTGGAACTCATCCAAATCCATCATGGAACATCCTTTCCATTATATTGTGCCACCCATAGTATAAATTGAGATAAATTTAATTTGTATCTTGTGACAAAACTAGTATCAATGTAACACTTTACAATGAACTACCTTTAACTATTTGTCACTTATACATGATATATTCTTAGTTCTTCCAAAGCTCATAAGAATATCTTTACTATTGTCCAATGATCATCTTATGAATCATTCTAGTATATGCTCATAACATTTAGAGCATAGGACATATCTGGATGTGTACATCTCAAGGAATGATTGATCAAAATATTCTTGTGATTTCACCAAGTGTCAAAACACTTGAATCTTGATTTAGTCCTTTTCGTGCGTCAAGAACCTTTCTTGTTGTTTCCACATTGAACTCATTCAACATCTTATCTATGTATATTTGGCAAAACCATATTAGCCCCTCATTCTATCCATATAGACATTGATGCCTAATTCTTGAGTTATGCCTAAGTCTTTCATCGAAATGAAATTCTTAACCTGTGTCAATAAAAGATACATTATTTCTAATCAACAATATGTCTTTCACATAATGTATTAGAAATATGTCTTAGCGCTCCCACTTAATTTCTTGCAGAATGCAAACATCTTCATCGTCTCTGAAGATTCCAACTCCGCGATGCTCACTTCAACCATTGAAGTTTTGCATACTCTTTTAGCATCCTTTGAATTAACAAAACCCTTTGGATCGTGTCATGTACACGTCCTAGGTAACCATTCTATTAGAAGAACTTGTTTTGTTTGTTCGACTACCATATACCAAAATATATGTAGTGGTTGCTACATTAATCCGTCCAGACTAAATATCGCTACGAAAGATCAAATCTTATCATACTCAATTCTTTGAACATTGTCGTAAACTCTTTTCCGACATGTCGACTATTTCATAGATTTGAAACATCCATGACTATTTCTTTATAGATCCAAACACGACCGATAGGCTTCACGCCTTTCCGGAGGGTCTTCTAAGTTCAGAAACTTGATTTCTCGTGTATGGATACTATCACGGATTCCATGACTTCTAGTCATTTTATGGAGTCAGGGCCCATCATCGCTTCTTTGCATGTAGTCGATTCATCATTGTCAAAACAATAACGACTTGCTTATCAAATCTTACTATTTGATTCTTACCGACCTACACGGTTCTATAGGAACTCTAATCTCCGAGATCACACCTTTTGTAATCACGAGAGCCATGAGCATTGTGGCCGCCACCGGGAAACTTTCCGGCGCTGCGCTACTTAGCACATATAGCTAAGGTTCAACAACCTTATCAAAGTTCTATTGTCCTCCCACTTAACTTTTCATGAAAAATTCTTTCTCGAGAAACTTGACGTTCCAAGCGACAAACTCTTTTGTCCTCGGCGTTATGGAGAAATTCCCAACAAATTCTTTGGAATAACCTACAAAGACGTTCTTATCCGACTTTGGTTGTAAACATTTTACTTATGCATAGCATACCAAAATTTAAGAAAGGACAACCTAGGTTTTATCCCAAACCATGACTTATATGGTGTCATTTCAACGGATCACGATGGAGCTCTTTTCAGTGTAAAAGCGGTAGTCACTAAAGCTTTAATCTTATATAATGGCAGTTTTATAAATGACACCTTTGATCTTACCATGTCAAACAAGGTTTCATTACATATCTTGAACACTCCATACTCCTATGGTGTTTTGGGAAATGCAAATCCATGGAATGATTCCTCAAATCTTAGGTGTTTTGCTAAACTTGTAACTCAAACATCTTTCTTTATGACCCAATCATAAACTCTTTTATTTTCTTGTTACAATGATTTTACACTTCATCTTGAAAGTCTTTGAACATTTTTCAAATGTTTCATACTTCTTCCTTATTGAGTAAGTATATACATATACTCACTCAAATCTTTGGAGAAAGCATATGAAGTTGAAATCCATCGCCCACGACTACACATAATGGACTATATACATCAATATGTACAAATTCCAATCAGTTAGTCGTCCGTTCCTCTTTTGGCCTACGAACGGAGTTTTAATTATCTCCAGGAAAGTATCACAAGCGTAATTTGATCCAAATCAAAGACTCCAAAAATCCATCAACATGGAGTTTCTTCATGTATCCCTTTCAATATAATTTAAACGGCGATGTCACTTCGCAAGTGATCTTTCAATCATTTGTCTTGCGACATTTTAGCATTAGTTTTATGGTCGTTATTTCTCCTACCAGACTTGTATATTATCCATCTATTATGGAATACGGTAATTATTTGAACAACCTTTTGTTGTCATAATACCTGATCAAAATAACAATTATTGAAACAAATCTTGAAGGAAAGCTTTGATGTTAACGAGCAACACAACAACCCTTTGTTTGTTTTCGATGAACATCATCACATATTCTCATGCTAGTTACTTAGGCCATTGCAGTTCATGAATTGTGTTGTCCTGTATGACACTTCATACCAACCAATTCAGTATCAAATACCGCAGACCCACATTATTTAACAACCAAGGAATACAGCCATAACATGTATCTTCTATATACCTAAGTTGGACATCTCCAATCTTTTCTTTTCTGCCAAATATTTTATAGATTCTCTTTCAACAATTCCTTTTCTTTTAAAAGAATCTATGAACATCAATAGTGGTGTCATTCACATGACACATAGTACAAAGTGTGTATAGTCAAATACCAATACCTTTGGACTTGCACTTTGAAGTGGATCACCTTCATCAAATGTTTGGCATTCTTTCAAAATTCCATTCTTTAGTAATCTTTTAGTGTAGTAAACATTTTACTTACATCTTCTATTCATCCTTATCATGACAACTTTCATGATCAAGCTGCTATAGCTTATAAAGGTGAATTGCGAGTATAATGTTTCTTTTTCAAAACCTTTTGGAGGATTAGGACGACTAGCGTCTCCAACCTTCACAAATTCTCATCAAATATGAGGACGTATACTCTATCATGTTGTAACCAACACATTGTTTTTTAGATATCGCAATACCTTTCACATATGATGGTTTCTGAAACATTGCTTTCAGCTCTTAGATAAACTTGATATTAAAAAGAATCTTTTGAGTATCAAGAATCATGGAGGCAAACATGATACATTAGATACTAACACTGGAATTGTTACTCTTGATTTAATACTATTTATTAAACTTCATGGAGTAAATAGAGTTTGCTGAAAGTTTGCAATAGGACTTATAAACTTTAAATTGACATTCAAAACAATACGATACCGGTCCGTAAAGTAAATATCCAGAATTTCTATAGTTCCACTATCTCAACTATAACTAAGCGTAAGGTGGTGAACGGATGCCAATGACTACAACAAACTATGCAAATTCACTTTGATTGTGTTTATGATAAATTGAGTTCGACTAATCCAAATTATAAATGAACTCCCACTCAAAACAACATCCCTCGAGATGTTTTAGTGATTACATGAACCAAATCCACTACACCAAGTCCGATCATCACGTGAGATGATGTAGCTTTAAAGGCGAACAATCAACATGTTCATCATATCATCCATATGACTCATGCTTTACCTTTCGGTATTCCGTGTTCCAAGACCATGTCTGTACATGCTAGGCTCGTCAAGGTTAACCTTAGTTTCCGCATGTGCAAATCTGGCTTGCACCCGTTGTATGCACACGTAGAGTCTATCACACCCGATCATCACGAGATGCTTCAAAACGACGAGTCTTAGCAACGGTGCCAACTAAGGACGAACACTTTATTACTTGATATTTAGTGAGAGGGATCATCTTATAATGCTACCGTCGCGATCTAAGCAATACAAGATGCATAAAGGATTAACATCACAGGCAATTCATAATTAGTGTGATATGATATGGCCCTTTCTTCTTGTGCCTTTGATCTCCATCTCCAAAGCACGGATATGATCTCCATCATCACCAGCATGGCGTCAAGGTCAGTGGCGCCGCTTCATGGTTGTCCATTATCACTAGCAACTATTACAACTACTTGGAACAAAGCTATTACAAGATGAATAGACACGCAGGTCTTAACAGAATTGAAGACAACCATTAGGCTCCTGCCGGTTGCCATATTACAACAAGGATCATTGCATACATCAAATATAATCACAATCACATGATGGCCATATCACATCACAAAACCCCTGCAAAAACAAGTTAGACGCCTCTAATTTTTTTGCATGTTTTACGTGGCTTGAGGCTTTCGAATAAGAACGGATCTTACCTACGAAACTGAACCACAACGTTGATACAAGTGCTATCAAGTTGCAAAGTGTAAATTGGATCTATACTATGGTGAGAGAGACAGACACCCGCAAAGCCACTTGTGCAAAGCAAGTTACACGTCAAGCGTGGAGCAAGTCTCATGTGCGATGACATGTAAGGTTAGCCCGAGCCGCTTCATCCCACCATACCGCAAGATGCAAAGTACACAAAGCAAAAGAAGGCACGAGCACCAACGCCCACAAAACCATTGTGTTCTACTCGTGCAATAGATCTACGCGTAGATACGGCTCTGATACCACTGAAGGGTTCGTAGCATGGAAAACAAAAAAATTTCTACCGCAAGAACGAACAAAACCCAGATCTAATCTAGATAAAAGCCAAGATCTAATCTATTAGACATGTGCAACGAGATAGATCTGTACTAACCCTTGTAGATCCGAAAGCGTTACGAGATTCGAATCTCGTGGTTGATGTAGTCGATCACTTGCCGATCTCTAGATCGAGTAGACGATCCTTCTAGCGCCGCGTTCTGGCAGCGCTTCCGCAGTCGGTCACACATGCGGAGTCGAAGTGGACCTTCCTCTCCCCGTGCCAGCGAGCAGCGGAGGTATTAGATCTTCTCCACGGAATCCCAGCAGCACGACGGCGTGGTGGTGGTGGTGGAGTAGAGAATTCTGCAGGGCTTCGCCTAAGCCAGAGCAGAAGGAAGGAGGAGGAGAGAGGCGGCTAGGGTTTGTAGTGGAGAGGGGTAAGGGTGTGGCGCCTCCACCCCTCTATTTAAAGGAGGGAGGCGCCATGGGAGGGGGAGTCCTAGTAGGACTCCTCTCCCTTCCTTGGCCGACGGATTGGGAGGGGGGGGAGGAGTCCTCCTCCCCCACGACTCCTTGTCTTGCCCCACAAGGACTCCTTGATCCTTTCTTTGTTTTCAAGCAAACTCCAAGAAATCTTCTAGAACCTTCCGGAACATTCCGAAACCTTCTAGAATCCTTATACAAATACTCCGGAACATTTCCTAACTTAGAAAATGATCCCCAATATATGAATCTTATTCTCCGGACAATTTCGGATCTCCTCGTGATGTCCCGAATCCAATCCGAGACTCCGAACAACATTATGTCTCCAACGCACATTCCATATCTACTTAAAACAACTTCGAAGCTTAAGTGTGTCACCCTACGGTTCGTGAATATGCAGACATGATGGAGACACCTCTCCGATCAATAACCATCAGCGGGATCTGGAGATCCATAACGGCTCCCACATACTCAACGATGACTTTGTGATCGATAAAACCATTAACATACGAAACCAATTCTCTTTGTCACGCAATACTCTACTTATCCGAGGTTTGATCGTCGGTATCTCCATACCTAGTTCTACCTCGTTACTGATAAGTACTCTTTACTCATTCCATGTTATGTCATCCCTTGTGACCCAGTCACATGCTTGCAAGCTAATTAGATGACATTCCACCGAGAGGGCCCAGAGCATATCTATCCGTCATATGGATGGACAAATCCCAATCTTGGTCCATGCGCTTCAACACATACTTTCAGAATACCCAATGACACCTTTATGACCACCCAGTTACGAAGCGGTGTTTGATGTCATCAAAGTACCCATCCGGTGATGGTGATTAACATAACCTCATGGTCGAAGGATTAGGTTACTATGTATTTTGAAGCTTATAGCAAACGAACTTAATGTCTTGATCTTATGCTATGCTTACTACGGGTGTGTGTCCATCACATCATTCTCCTAATGATATGATCTTGTTATCAACGACATCCAATGTCCATGATCTGGAAACCATGATCATCCATTACTCAACAAGCTAGTTTAACAAGAGGCTTACTAGGGACTCTTTTATGTTTACAAAACACACAAGTATTAATGTTTTCGGTTAATACAATTATAGCATGGGATGTAAACATTTATCATAAACATAAAGATATAATAATAACCACTTTATTATTGCCTCTTGGGCATATCTCCAACATCGATATCTAGAAACTCATATTGTCCATAAGCAGGGACAAGGCTAATCACTTAGTTTTATACCCTACAGGGGTTTGTACACTTTACCCATGCGACCTAGACAACCCTGCTCGTAACATCACACTCATATTATGTCATGGTAGGGAGAAGTAGGAGAAGATACCATTCAAGAAGTAGTTCCCCAAACCCCACTTCACACCGGTCAAACATAACATTGACTACATCTCTCGTTACGCTGGGTTCGAGTCACTGTGACTTACTAAGTACAACCAGCCACCCATTTCTTACTAGAAAATAGTTGAACACGTAAGCTAGTGTAATAAAGAAACCAATCCTTTGTCGGTACCCTCGGCGGCATTCCCCACCATTGTTCTTCACTCCGATGACACTCTAACCATTCCACCTGGGTGGTTCATTATTATTATGTTGTTTTAGTTTGAGAAAAGGATAAACACTACCATAGCATGGTGTAATCCCATCCCCATCTAAAATAGATGGCTAAGCACATCTATCTTACGTAGTCTCAACTACAAGAGATCCCTACGATAATAAATAGGATATAGCATAGGGATAGTAATCCCTACACATGCAATTCTATAAAAACATAAACAATGCATAGGAAAACAATAAGACATTTATGACCAAGATAACACCACTTGCCTTTTTTAGATGTAGTCGTTTAGATAATCCTCACAATTATAATGGTTGCACTTGTCAGAATCACAATACTTGCAATCATAGTAGTTGCAATCGCAGTAGTTGTAGTCCTCACAATCTAACGTTTGAAGCAAGCACAACAAACACACCATTCGAAATGTTGTCAAGCATGTAACAATGCAACAATACAATAAAACAATGATGAACAAATGCATGCACGACTATTTAATATATAATAATGGTTGTAATTATTTCTCTAAACAATACTAGATCTCATGATGCATGTAGTTAATAAAGTTTTATTATTAATTCTTAATTACCAATGGAGGAGTTTTAATAGTTCTATTGGGACTTCTGTACTAATTACCATATTAAATTTAGATCTGAGGTGTACTGGATAGAGGACATTAATATGAACCAGTAGAAATTGGATTCACCTTAAATGGAGTTGTAGATCCTTTTCTACAATTTAATTACTATTTAATAGAGTTTAAATTATCTAAAAATCTTACCACGACCAAAAATAGATCTATGGCCAGATCTAGAATCTACACGGAATTTTGGATCCAGGGACACATTATTTATGTTTTTCGAATCTATGAATAATTTACTGTGAATTTATTAACCTAAAATGCGTTTAAAACTATTTAATTAATTACGAGTTGACTGTAGTGCAAAAGTTAGATCTAATCTTATATTAATAAACTACATGTAATTATCTTAAATTTTATATATTATATGCAATTTTTTGACATAGTATGAATTTCTTTATGGAGTTTACAAGTTAGATTTATAATCTGCAATTTTAAATCCGAACAAAATATTCCATTGACTGGACAGGTTGACCGTGCATGTTGACCGGGACTAGGCGCTGACCTGGCGACGACGTGGCGGTGATGAAGCAGCTGACCGGGATGATTGAATCTCGACCTTCGGGTTGGGATCCGGTGGCTAGGAGAGAATTTGGGTCCAAATCATCTCGACTTTGACTTAGAAAAGATTAAAAACAAATATGTGTTAAAGAGACAAATCCGTAGATCAAATCGGAAAACTTCCAACATGAAAATTGTGGAGAATCATTAGATCTACATTTTCACCAAAGGAATTTGGATTTGAAGAAACGAGCGCGAGTAAATCTTGGAATTATGCTGTTAGATCTGAAATATTGCGTGGAAAAATTCTCCGGCTGTGCTGGATGAAAAGAGGTAAGGTTTAACCATAGTAAAAGATTTCGACTCGATCTACAACTTACGTGTTGCAGCTGAAGGCATCCAACAAAGTTTAGATATGTTTAGAAGTTAAATATGATTCACGAAGGTGTAAATTAGGGATTTCAAGAAGGAAAGGTGATATAGTTGTGACTCCGGGGGATTATGTAGGGGTTTAGGATGGTGGGGAGATAGAGCTTGGAGTAGAGAACAAGTAGAAACAAACGGAAGTCAATTCGAAGTTGTAGATAAAACGATATAAGAGTTTGAATGGAGATAGGTTTGAGAAATCGATTCCGAAAGCTTTTTGAGGCAAACTAGGCATCGATCCCTTCCTATGCTTGGCTGGTTCGGTCGGCCTAGTTGGGATGGCCCATTTTATTTTTTCTTTTCTTTTTTCTTTTCTTTTTTCCTTTTCTATTTTTGGTATTTTCTTTATATCTTTTACATACGATCTTCAAATGACATGATTCTTGTTCCTAAATTTTTCTAAAATTCAATTGGTCATTATAGGATCATATTTATAAAAAACTTACTAGTTAAAAAATGGTGGCTTCATGAATTCCTATACATTTCTTATGGGAACATTTGGGCAATTCAATTATCATATTTTGAAACTAGGGTTTGGATTCAATTTTCGAGAACTTTGCATGGATACAATGCAATGTTTCATGATTTTCATTTTTGAAAATATTCACACAAATACTAAAACTAAAATTCAGTCCACACATTTTTTCCTATAGGGCTACTTAGGTCATAATAGAGTAAGTTCTTTCCAATTCAAATGGTTTCTTTTCCTTTAGAATTTTCAACAAAGTCAAACTATCAACCAAACTTATTTTATCTATTTAACATTCCAAATTAGGAAAGTTTTGGGATGTGACATATAGTTATAGCCTGATATAAAATATTATGAACTAATGAGATATGATAATATAACACCTTTATTATTTGCCTCTAGGGCATATCTCCTTTAGTCTTCCACTTGCACTAGAGTACAAATAATATAGATGCATTGCTACTCATCATAAACCATATCTCATATGTGTTTACTAATTATTCTTTCTCATGGAGTACTTCCTTTCCTAAATCTAATTTACCAGATTCATAAGGTCCTATTTGCAAATCATTAATGTCATCTATTTGATATTTAAAGCATTTACTTTTTGTGAGAAACTGCGACTTTTGTTTTCTAGTTCACAATGACAATATATCAATCAATTGGACTTTCACCATATCATGTGCTACTATAAAACACACTTGGTCGAAAGTCAAACTTTCTTTAACCAAAGCCACTTCTGCTTACTCCGAAGTATTCTAATACTTCTATATCTATATAGAATTTGATCAAATTGCAATATTTGCAACTTTGATCCCTGACCATGCTTCCTTTGCACTAAACTCAACTCTAGTTCAGTGATTACCTTTAATCACTCTAAAATCTGTTCTTACATTTAAGAACTTGGGTCACATTATGTCAAGTATAATTGACATGGGTTTTCTGGAAAACCAATGGCCAAGGCACAGGTGATGTGATGCATATATCTTTCATTTTAACCGTTGTCATGAATGTCGTCGGATTGATGACAAGTACGCCATGAGGGGGTCCTTGAGGCGTGCGGAAGAGAGGGGTGTGAGACGTACGGTGTTCCGGGACGATGAGAACACACGTTTACCCAGGTTCGAATCCACCAGATTTGGATGGATCCTACTCCTGCTAACAATCCAGTAATACGGCAGAGCCGGAATATGGTTTACAAGGGTTCGCCTATGCGAGTTGAGATTTTAGACTATTGAGTGTTGCCTAAAGGCTCTCCCTAGGACGACTTATATAGATATCCGACCTAGGGTTTACAGAAGAGATCTATCCAGCTACGACTAAGAGTCGGTTACAGAGTACATCTTGAACTACAAGTAACACTATGGGCCTAAGTTAGTAAGACTTCTAGGCCTTCCCGTAGCCGGACTGAACTCCGTCTTTTCTCCCTGACTGGGCCGCCCGTGAAGCAAAGCTCTAACCAAAAGTAGGCCACCCTGGTTAGTGAGGAACTGTGAGGATACCGGAAAGTATATCACCAACAGCAGCCCCCTGAAGTCTCCAAGATCCAAAGTCGGATTTATCATCGTCTAGCTTGATCTTCGGCTTGCAGAATCTTGAAGGGTTCCTGAAACTTCACAAAAAAAAATACGATCCGGGTCTTAAAAATAAGTCGGACCTATGAACATGTTACTTGGATTTCCCAGCTTGATTTTCAAACTAAGCCAGAACTTGGTCTCTGACATCACCTGACACTAGTCATGGTCAAGTCACGTCATCTGACAAACATCCTGTCAGCACGATCGTTGGTAGGTTCGCCGTTCATGGAACCGAGGCACCGTTTCAATGCATACGCGGAGATCGAGGCAACGTAATCATCACGTGGGTCCTTCCCAGTTCCTTCCACAACACGTGGCGGTTACATAGTACCATTTGCACGAATCTTGGCGCGGTTAGGTGGATATAAGGGGTGAGGATTCTCCTTCTCCTCTCTTCACATGTTCCCCTTGCCGTTTCTTCTCCTCCACCTCTCCCTCGCGCATAGAGCTCCCCTGCTTTCCCAAACTCCCAGCGCCACCCATCTAAGGTCACCAGCGCACCGGAAGAATGGCTTCGTCTTCCTCATCCGGCTTGGCTATGGCAGCAGTGACGACGGCAGCGGCAGAGAAGGAAAGTAATCACGGGGTTTGGATCCCCTACTTGCTGGACGACGAGAAGCTCCGCGGCGTGGAGGCTGAAGGGCTCCTCCACGCCGGCGGCCGGCGGAGTGGTTCCAGCGAAACCATCCCCAACCCGCGCGCCGGCGAGCGGGTACACTTCGGCACCCACCTCAACAGAGGTTTGTCTTTCCCTCCCTCGGAATTCTTTTCCGAGGCGATAGATCACTATGGTGTTCAACTTCACCATCTTCCTCCCAACTCCATTTTAGAGATGAGCGCCTATGCGGCCTTGTGCGAGGGATTTCTCAGCATTAGGCCAAGTCTTACTTTATTCCGGTACTACTTCCATGTCCGAAGAAATTCTATCACCGACGGTAATCCTTATATTACCGGTACAATTAGTTTTTCAATTAGGTGTGAGCGCGCATATCCTAAGATTCTAGCCAGTGACTTGGTCAAACAATGGCCAGCCACTTTATTTTACCACAAGGATGTTCCTGCTCCCGGCAAAGCCACTGCTTTGCCGGCTTTCATCGATGGAGCCGCCACGCCTCAATTATCTTGGGACGAGGCTGCTCCGGCTCTCAATGATGATCTGCTTCTTGCCAAGAGGCGGATTGAATATCTGATGTAACACAAAGGACTGAAGGGATCCGACTTGGTCCATTGTTGGGTATCATGCCAGATCCAACCCCTCCAGCACCACGGAGACCGACTGATGCATTCCATCACGACGTCCAAAAAAGATTCCCTCCGCATCATCCCTATAGCCTATACATCGCAAGGTTACATAAGCCAGATTAAATGGCTGATAAGGGAGCGGATCGAGAGGAGGATCCCGGAGGTTTCTCTGGACATGCACATAGTGGAAAACCCTGTTGTGCCGGTAAGCTTTTAACAATAATCCTTTTCTATGTGTTTCACCTTTAAATTGTTTTGCAATACTAAGATATTATCTTTCTTTTCAGCTTGCCGACCTCCCCGAGTCGGAACTTGCTCCACTCGAGGGATATCCTCCGGAGTTTTCTCAAGAGGCTGAACTGGTTCCACTGCCGGACATTGCGCCCACTGAACTGGTTCCACTGTCGGAACTGCTCCGACAGTGGCTGTTGGCACAAAGGAGGTGCCAGTTGTGAAGAGGTAACTTTCCATACAACTTTTGCCTTTGTACCTTACTCGAATTTTCTTCCGAGATGTAATGTTTTCCATTCTATTACATTCTCAGAGCTAGGAAGCTCATCAAGGGTAAGGGGAAGGGAACTTCTTCAAAGCCCTTGCGGCAGACGAAGCTGACTATAGCTTATCCTATCGTGGCTCCTCTGACTCCTACCCCTCAACCCTCTACAACACCGGTGATTACTCCATCACCAGTTGTCGCAGAAGATCCGGCTCCTTCAACGGAGCCAGCGATCCTTGAATCGCAAAATGACGTCACCATGAGTGAGTTAGGTTTAAATAAGGGTGAACCCTCTTCGGGTAATGATCCCTCGGCAGAGACCTTCGCCGAAAACCTCATTAACAATCCGGGGCTTGCCAAACTTGGCTTATCCCAGAAATCTGCGGAGGAGATCCATCGGCTGGCCCGGCAATGCCTGGAGAAGAGAAATCTCTCTGTCGAGGAAGAAGCACAAGAGGCGGAAGACATCAAATACTCCAACCTTCTTGAACAAGTTCGCCTTCGTGATGAGGGACTTAGAGCTGGTGTGCTTCCACCACCTCCGATTATTCCACTCACCCTCGCCGAGAAAGTTTCCACCAAGGTGAACATGTGTGTGAGCAAGCTCACACATGAACATCATGTAAATCGGAATTTCAACTCATGTTTTTCTTTATTGTACTTTATATCATATCCCGTAGCCCCCAAGCATGAAGTAGGATATATAATCCAGGTTTATGCTTTCTTAGGATGCCAAAGAATGAACTAGTGTAGCCCCCAAGGCTCGTGCTGATATTAGTAACAATATTAGCCCGAGTCTTTAGTAGACTTCTGACCCTGGGTATTCTGACTTACAGAAAGTTAATTCATATAACTAGGATTTGTTGAAGAATATTTGCAACAAGTGGAGAGAGATCAGATCTCTCCGACTTGAAAATGCTGAGCTGAAGGTCTCCAAGGATGAGGCCGAAGGTAAACATTCCGGGACTCAAACCTTGTCCTGTATTTTCATAATCGAATATTTTTTGCTGAACTATTGTTCTGTTTGTCTTACAGCAATGGTGAAACAGTCATGTGCTATGATTGAAGAGACTGAGAACCTCAAAACACTGGTGGTGGAGAACAAAGAACTTCGCCAAGAGCTGGATAAGCTCAAGGTGGATCATGAGAAGAGCATGACTCAAATTCTCGAATCCTCCTCCATGGCAACTGACGAGCGTGATCGTAAGATTGCGGCTCAAGATCACAAAATCTCGGACCTCAAGAATGAGCTTTTAGAGAGAAAATCTCGGCTGAACTCCGGAGTCTTTGGGAAGGGAAGACCAAAGTTGACGACGTCATCTTCGGTATGTTCCATCTGTCTGACTTGTCTATTTTTCTTTGACTTTTTTCAATGTCATATTTTCTTAACCATTTTTGTGGATAGGTCCTCTAAACTTGATGGACTCCACCTCTGCCGAGCCTCGCACCCATCGGCTTACCCAAGTCGGTGATCTGCTTCATGACTTCCGCCAATCCCTTGAGGATATTGGCGAAGCTCTCAAGATTCTGGACATGCATAGCATGTCGGCTTTTCAGGTGCGAAACAAGGCGAAGGAGATGCCGCAACTTGTCCAAGATTGGAACATGTCCTACGCGCGATCCGCAGTGCAGAACGCTCTCACCGTGGTCATGAGCCACCATGGAAGCATGGAGATATGGCAAGTGACCAGAGGGTACTCTACTGTGGATGAAGACAGACAGGAGCAAGACATCAAGGCAATCATGGACTCCTGCGCCATATATGGATGTCATGTAGCTGTCATGTACCATTTTGATGTATTATGGAGATTCGGATCTTGTTGCTCAACAAGTATCGGATATTTGTAATGCCAATAAACACATGGCAGCATATAAAGTTGTCGTGGATGATTTATCTAAATCGTTCGAAGGGTTTGAAGTTCAACACATCACTCGAGCAGAAAACGAGGAAGCAGATGCACTATCTTGGATAGGCTCTGCACAGAAAGAGGTCCCGGATGGAGCTTTTTTAGAGCACCTCAAAGTTCCCTCAATAAAGGGAGTGGATGAGGAGTATCAGACCAAATCCGACTCACCTCTTATAGTAGTATTGGTTGTAATTCCCAGCTGGACCCAACCCTACCTTGATTATCTGGTAGATGGCAAATTACCCAAAGACGAGGTTCTGAGACGGCAGATCGTCCGACGAGCAAAAGCCTATATTATAGTTAAAGGTGAGCTCTATAAGCGGAGTGTTTCTAGGGGGTTTTCAGCGCTGCGTATCTCTGGAAGAAGGAGTGGAAATCCTAAGAGAAATCGACGAAGGAGAGTGTGGTCACCACGCTATAGCCAAATCTTTAGTGGCAAAAACCTTTAGACATGGTTTTTCTGGCTTACAGCCAAGGCAGATGCCGAACGGCTGGTCAAGACGTGCAAGGGCTGCCAAAAGTACGCCAAGCAAGCTCATGTTCCGGCTGATCAGCTACGAACAATACCTATAGCATGGCCCTTTGCGGTCTGGGGGCTTAAAATGGTAGGACCGTTTAGACGAGCTCCAAGTGGATTTACTCACCTCTTAGTGATGGTGGATAAATTCACCAAATGGATTGAGGCCAAAACCGTCACTAGTTGTGATGGAGCAACAGCCAAAAGATTTATCGAGGATGTTATAATCCGGTATGGTTATCCGCATAACATTATCACGGACAACAGGAGTAATTTCTCTATGGGAGAATTGGCCAAATTCTGCAACGAGCAAAATATCCGGCTTGACATTGCGTCAGTCGCACATCCACAGGCTAACGGACAAGTTGAAAGAGCAAATGGTTTAATCCTACAGGGCCTAAACCCAAGTCTTGAAGCACCACTACGATGTGCTGCGGGGGCTTGGGTAGAGGAATTACCTTCTGTAATATGGAGTTTACGAACAACTCCGAACAGGTCAACCGGATACACACCTTTCTTCTTGGTCTATGGCGCAGAAGCAGTTCTTCCTAGTGATTTAATTCACACTTCTCCTAGAGTGGCTGTGTATATCAAAGAAGATGCCGAGATTTGTCGACAAAATGATCTCGACTTAGTCGAAGAAGTTTGCGTCGTTGCTGAAATGAGATCAACAACCTATCAGTAGAAGTTACGCAAGTATCATAGCCGGAGAGTTAGAAGCAGATCTTTTAATAAAGGCGATTTGGTTCTCCGGCTTGTGCAATAAAGAAAGCACAAACCTTCCCTAGTATGGGAAGGGCCCTTTTTGGTTAGTCGAGTATTGCATAATGGTTCGTACTACTTAACTAACATGAGGCTAGTCAAAGAAAGACCTGCTACTAAGAAGAGAAAGAGAGCTGGAGGCAGTACAAATCCAGATGAGTTAGACAGACCATGGAATATTGCTCAGCTACGTCCCTTTTATTCTTAGTTTATCCTTCTTTGTAATCATATATATGTACATGTTCTGTGAGAAATAAAAGTCATGGTTGCCTCAAGTTTTTTTGAGAAGTTTTTACCATCTTATTTCCGCATGATCATGTCATAGTCGAAAATCCCAGAATACTTGAAAGTACTTTATTCTCATGTTTGTTCTAGTTTAGATTTCCGATTCTAAAAATGCTACCTTTGGGTATAACTCTAAAGTTTCTAGTCTATAGTTTGGTTATTTGTGTGATTGCTGGATGTGGGTATTTTTCGAGTAGTGAATTGTTGGTACTGGAAGCCGTCTTTGTTTCCGAGTTTAAACTGGTTTAGCAATTGAGCTTCGTTTCTCGCCAAAGTTTCTGTGCGGAAGGTTTAGCCGGCTCACGAAAGGGACGAGACGGAAAGACAGATAAACGATAAGTATAAGACGAAAAAGTATAAGTGCTTATGCGAACATTTCAGGCACACAAAAATTTAAAGTCAAAAGCGCTGAATGGATTAAAACTTGGCACTAGCAAAAGTATCATAGTGCATATTTTACAGACCCGTAATGTTTCGCAGAATAATACATTTGTTTCTAGTAATCTATGATACGGGAGGAGAGGAAGGAGTTGCCGGCTCGCTGGATACATTGCCTTGATATCGTTCCGAGATGTCCACATCCGACATGGTGTGGTCATCATCAGAAACTTCGGCTGCTTCTTTGGGAGGCAGAGGCGGCGTGTCCACGCGGGTGAAGAAGGGAGTGTCGTAGCTGGTCAAGTCAGCTACATGACACCCATATCCGGCGCAGGAGTCCATGATTGCGTTGATGTCTTGCTCCTGTCCGTCTTCATCCACTTTAGAGTACCCTCCGTCACTTGCCATATCTCTATGCTTCCATGGTGGCTCATGACCATGGTGAGAGCGTTCTGCACTGCGGATCGCGCGTAGGACATGTTCCAATCCTAGACAAGTTGCAACATCTCCTTCTCCTTGTCCCGCACCTGAAAATCCGACATGCTATGCATGTCCGGAATCTTGAGAGCTTCGCCAATATCCTCAAGGGATTGGCGGAAGTCATGAAGCAGATCACCGACTTGGGTAAGCCGGTGGGTGCGAGGCTCGGCAGAGGTGGAGTCCATCAAGTTCAGAGGACCTATACACAAAAATGGTTAAGAAAATCCGACATTGAAAAAAGTTGAAGAAAAATAGACAAGTCAGACAGATGGAACATACCGAAGATGACGTTGTCAACTTTGGTCTTCTCTTCCCGAAGACTCCGGAGTTCAGCCCGGAGCGCCTCGGAAAGGTCCTTCTCTCTGAAAAGCTCATTATTGAGGTTCGAGATTTTCTGATCTTGAGCCGCAATCTTACGATCACGCTCGTCAGTTGCCATGGAGGAGGATTCGAGAATTTGAGCAATGCTCTTCTCATGATCCACCTTGAGATTATCCAGCTCTTGGCGAAGTTCTTTGTTCTCCACCACCAGGGTTTTGAGGTTCTCGGCCTCTTCAATCATAGCACATGACTGTTTCACCAATGCTGTAAGACAAATAGAACAATAGTTCAGCAAAAAATATTCGATTATGAAAATACAGGACAAGGTTTGAGTCATACTCAATACTTATCGTAATCGTTCAAGTAAGAACCAATTCTTCGCTTGAATTCATTGTGAACTATTTTCAGAATCTCAACTAGGTCCTTCTGAACTTCTTTCAGAATACTCCAAGTATTTTGACATTTTAATGTGTATTAAACATCCTGATCTATTCATGTAGATCCTCTATGTTTAATGTAAGTTAAATTTTATCCATCTAATGATCTAATCATTCACAATACCAAATACATTGTTCACTAATATGTCAATTACATATTCAAGAACATTGTTCTATTCCCACTCAAATATTTCAAGAATATTTCATATTCCAGCATATCACTCATCTCCCACTCAAATGTCTCAAATGTGTCGTCCACATATTCCATTTGAGCAACTTTTTAGCTCCCACTCAATTTACAAACTTTCTAGATAATTTTGGAAAAGCCAAATTCTTTGATCTTACGTCAAAACAAGAATTTTTTGCTACAAGACTTCAGCAATTCCTGATTGCTCAAAACCTGCATGTTGTACTAGTTACAACCTTTTCTTCAAGACTTTGAAGACTTTGCCATTTTGAGCAGTCTTTTACCTATTTCCAAATTGGACTTATTTGGTGATTAAATCGAACATACTTTAAGCATTTGTCAAAAAAATCCTTTGTGACAAACTGAGCTTTTATGTCTTCCTTTTAAGTTTCATTTCCATCCTTTCAACTTTGAAGTTTACTTGGAAGGATTAAGTAAATGCCATTACTTAGTGAGATCAAGTAACTTTTATGTCACAATCTCAAATATAACTTAATTTGGGATTTCATGACTCCAAGTCATCTCTTGTATTTAGGTCCATCATTCTTTCTTTGTAGTTCATAGGTATGTATTATTTCAATAATAATACAAGTGAATCAAGAATGAAATTCTACAAGTGGTAGAACAAAATCTTGAATTCTACTTTTATAAAGTATCAGCTAAAACTTCAGCTTACACTTATACTCTTTCCACTAACACTTCTATAAGATATTATTTCTCAAAGAAGTACCACACTGAGACAAGACATACTTTGTCTTCTTCGGGTATTATTTTGGAATTTGTATTCATAGAATTACTAAGAATACACCACAAATATTTACTATTCTCAACTATTTTGAACTATTGAAATCTCTAGAAACTCGAGCTTGCCGAATCTCAAATGGTACTATTTCCACGAATCTTTAGATGTTCCTTATTATTTATTTGATTTTTCATTATTTCAATCTCTAACTCTAATTCTTAATGTTAATCAATTAGAAGATCATTTTGGACCATATGTATTTCATACATTATGATTATTATATTAAGACAAGTCAATACACTTTGAATTTGTCTAATTATCATAATTTGTGAAATAGTTTTTCGTAAGTCCTTTTATACAAAAAAATTATTAACTTGAATTCATAATCACTATAATCAAATCGCAGAGACTTTGAATTCTTGTTAATTCTATATTTACATTGATTCTGAAAATCTTTAAATGATTCAAATAGTCTTAGATTCATGTTTGGATATATTTTGGAAATTTTCATATTATCATACGGATAAAGGCTAGAATAACTTGTTAATAATCCTAGTGTGATTCATAAAAGAAATTATTCATAAAACAGAACAACTGAATTGTTTATTATTAATATGAATAACTGTCTCGCAAAAATCAAGACACACTAATAAGTTTCACAAACTCGATTACAAATCTTTTATTAAAATCTTCTAATCCTAATGATAAACTTCGAGGGAAGGAGTGTCGTCGGGAATCAACCAGATTGCTTGCCGTCATTATGCCATCGGCATCTCGTTCCATTTCTTAGCTCTCACTAAGAGGGTCTTGTTTTCAATAAAACAAGATTAAGTATCCAATACTTTAAAAATTACATAAGTGTTTCATGGAAACATTTATTACTTGTATATCAACATATACATTCTTCTTTGAAGATGATCCCAGCTTTGGGTTAGACCTTGGTAGTCCCCAGTTTTGCTATGAACTCATGAAAGGTATATGATATCCCTTTCATGATACTATCGGTGACAACGTATTTGTAACTGGGAGGAAGCGTACGCAACACCCCATCTATCACAAATTCATCAGCCAACTAGTCATCCATAGCATCTGCAAGGCATTCATGGATCTCTAGCATGTTATCCAGGTGGATTTCCAAGCTAGAGTTTTCTTCCATCCTCATAGAAGTAAACTCGTCCACGTACTCATATTGCATGCGCCTGATCTACTCTACAACGAGCTCTTCAATCCATCGAGCATATCCGATTTCATGAAAATGTACTCAAGCCAGATTCCATGGCATGGATAATCGTGTACTTGACGGTCATAAAGGTATCACGGTGCAAACTCATCAGGGAAATCTTCTAGGGGGCCACGAAGGACATAGAGGAGATGGTTTTCTATGAGGGTCCCCCTGAGGCGTTGGTACTAGTCTATGAAATTCGACCCATCTAACATAAGTTTCTCCCCATTTATTAATGGACCAAAGATGTCCTGAACTGAGGGGATGGCCATAATCTACAAGGCATTTGCAAAAGGACTATGACATGGTTGTCTTCGTGCTCCTTGATCTCCATCAGGTGCTCCGACACGATCTTCATTAGGCCCCCAGTTTGACGCAAAGTCCACGATGCCACCGGTCTTGTTGTTCATCATTGAGATGACTACTACCATACGACTTAATAATAGGAAAATTAAAAACCTTACCTTATCACGACTATAACCATATCACATCATAGAGCCTTCCATGCAACATAAAGTTAACGCTTCTACTTTATCTTTTGCAGTTTTTACGTGGCTGTTAGGCTTTTGCATTAGAACTGTTTCTACCTACGAACTTCCAACCACAACACGGATCCAATAGTTGTGTCTACTACACCCCTCATGGGTCCTTCCATTGTAGATGCTATATCAACTACTGTGGGAGAGATAGACATTCGCTAGCCACTTATATGGTACAAGCCGTATGTCGAGCGTGGAACCAGTCTCACGTAAGATTACGTGTAAGGTCGGTCTGGGCCGCTTCATCTTACAATACCACGATATAAGAAAATACACGTGGGAAGGTAACAACTAGATTATTAATGCCCACACTCTGCATGTGTCTATCGGTAGTAACAAACTACATAGATTGGCTCTGATACCACTGAAGGGGTTCCGTGGAAGGAAACAAAAAAATTACTACGTGGAACACCCTAATGCCCAAGATCTATCTAGTAAGTAATGCAGTAATGGAGGAAGACAGCGGCACAATGCCCTTGTAGACCATAAGCATGTTACGCCCATGCGGGAGCGTCGATGATGTAGTCGTACCCGTCTGACCTCAAGGTCACGCATGTCCTCGCACGTGACCCCTTGTCCATGTCCTTGCACGACGGTCAGGTCGCTACTACTGGTAGCTCCCCCCGAGTTATTGCAGACATACGGTGCAAGACAATGACTCTTAGGCTCTATTCCTTGCCAAGGTTGCAGAAGTAGAACTCCTGGCCAGAATACCTGTAGCACAATGGCGTGCCACAACGGTGTTTTCTTTGTGTGTAGAGTCCTTCTCCGGGACCGTGCCACCACAAAGGAAAAGTGTCTTAGAGATTGGTGTGATTAATTCCTCCCATGGGCACCCCTCTATATAGGTGGAAGAGGGGTAGTTCTCACCTAAGGTTAGCCATGTGGGCCTAATAAAACAAACACGGAAAAGGGAAAACTAGGTCTATAGCTGGCTAGGCTATTGGGGCAGTCGGGTGGGCCACCCCGCCCTTGACCCAACGCAGCAAGAGACAGTAGTGCGCAGTAGCAGCTTCGGTCGACCGGGTGGGTCAGCCTAGCGCGTGACCCGCTAGCGCCCGCAGCGGCTAGGGTGGTGAGGCGGTGGGGAGTCGAGTTCGGGTGGCCCTTCCTTGTAGCCCACCATGCACGCCAGCTCCCCCGCGCCTGGGTAGGCCATGTGGCTATGCTGGCTAGCTAAGTGCCGCCCCACGTAGTGCCCAACACGCACCCGCCTGCCCAGCTACTATGTGGGCTGCCTGGTTCTCTTCCTGGGCCTGGTAAAAACTAGCCCAACAATAGCTGTTTGATGTTCCCTTTTTCAGGTGACTTCCTCCTGGGCTAATTCCCTCCGGGGTTTTTGCCTGGTTGAGGAAGTTTCCCAATTAATTTAGTATATATTAATTCACAATTAAAATATAATAAACGTATATTATAAATTGCCATTTACCTGAAAGACATTTTGGTCTTTTCCTTTCTTTCTTTCTCCGAACAACTTCGGATCTCTCCTCGGAACACTTTTGGTCTCTCTCTCTACTGTGATTCCATCTTATAGGAAGATCTTAAGCATCATAGTTACCTTAAGTGTGTTTCCCTATCGTTCGGGAATGTCATAGACATGATCGAGAAGATCTCCGATCAATAGTGGGACCAGGATGCCCATATTGACCCATATGCACTCCGCGAATAACCTTCGAGTCAAACCTTAAATGATAATTGTAATTCCCTTTGTTATTTGATACTAGACTTGTCCGAGATCTAATCATCGGTATCATGATACCTTGTTCAATCTCGTTTCCAACAAGTACTATTTTACTCATTCACGTGATATTCCATCCCCATGACCTAGTCATATATTGCGCAGCTTATGGATATATTTCACTGAGTGGGCCCAATGTATCTTCATATCACACATGATAACAAATCCAGATCTTGATGTATAGGCCTCAACATGCCCCATTGGAATACCCAACATGCACCTTTATGGTCATCCAATTACGGTCATGACGGTTGATGTAGCCAAAGCAATCCTGGGGTAACAGTGATTAATATGATCTCATGGTCTAAGGATTAGGACACTCTGTTTCTGACAATTACAACTATGAACTATGTGACATGATCGTGTTGCCACAATCATTGGTGGGAAATGTCCATCACACCATCTCTAGATGATATGACGTCATTGTCAGTTGGCTACAGAAGTAACATGATCAGGAAACCTTGATCATCAGCTACCGAATGAACTAGTTGAATAAAGGCTACTAGGGACCTAGGTTTGTTTATATACCACACTGATATCAATGTTTCCAGTTGATACATTTATAACATGATATAAAACTATTATGAACTAATGAGATATGATAATAAAACACCTTTATTCTTTTCCTCTAGGGCATATTCCCTTCGGATATTACGACGGTTGGCCTACTGCCACCTCAAATATCACCACGATGGAATGGCAACAATTGTTGCAACCCCGACGTCCATGTATGTTGCCCTGTGGCCTCACGGTGGTGATGCTATGGTGGCCATGTACTGCTGATGTTGCTACTATGGCAATGATGACAGGTTACCGTCCACCACTACCTCGATGCTGGTGGGACGGCACTGCGGCCCAACCCCAACGTCGGCTGCGACAACTATGGTGACCAAGCATACCACTGCATGATGTAGTACACTATAGTTGTTTACATAACACCATTCCACTAGTATTATATCCCTTAGAGTGGTACAATAGAAACATCACAGGTCCAAGACATGACTATAGGTTACAACTCGACTCTTTACAAAAGATCCAGAGAACAATGTAGGTTATATAGAGAGAGAAAACAGCTTCTTACAAAGAAGAACCATAAATAATAACCCATAAATATCAGACTAAATAAACTAGTATCTAAACTATCTGGATTGCAAATGCCTCTATTGTATTGCTCTATAGTAGTAGGTTCTATGGCTATATATTATACCCATATCTACTCAGCAACTCCGTCTTCACTTTAGTTGAATTTTATCTTGACTCCATTGACTTCATTGAACAACTTGAGCTTTCTATGTCAACTCATTGAGCATAAGTTGATGTAGACGTCATCTTTATTAGCTTCATAATCTAGCAAGGGTTAAGAAGGTACGGTTGAGTATGAGCGTACTCAGCAAGTTCACTAAAAGGATTGTACGATGCACTATCTATAGTCATAGACCGTACGTCGTAAGCTATGCAGGTTTTCATAAACATTTCTTCAAAGATTGCTTTTATTTAGAAAAACTATGTCCATCAGCCTTCACAGGTTTACAAGAACTTCATGGAGTTACTTTCCTCCCGCGTTCATAGCTCCTTCCAGGAACATGGAGTAACATGTCACAATTTTATACACTCTGCAGAGGTGCATTACTTTACCCATAAGAGATCAAATCCTTCTTGCACAACCGGGTAGCTTACCCGTCCACACTTCCTTTGGTGTGGGGCCCAATAGATGATCCAAGACGATCACTGTCCTTCTCTGTGCCCCCATGGTGATTCCAAAATTGAAGCATATTTACCTTTTGTTTTTGCCTAAATAGAGTAGGGATCTTTGTATTTCACTGCGTCTATGCACGCTATTTTGTTCTTGTTTCAACAGGATCCCAAATAATGAAGTCATATATGAACATATCAATTAGAGCTGTCATATTGTGTAATTATATGACATTTCTAAGTGATAAAAGTCATTTTATGAATTTACCTTCGCACCTAGAAGAATACCAAACTAGGAGGAGGCACCAACACTGATAACGACCAATGGTACGAGTGGAGCCTTCTCGTACCGTCCACCCATACCAGACGCCATCGTGACTGCCTCGTCAAATACTTTCTTCTGGCAAAGACAAGAGGGAGATCTGACATTCAAAGCCACTAGAAACCACAAAAAACCACATATGAGAGGGGTCTAAAGGACAAACTTAGATGGGGAAAAATCGCAGCTGCTCCACAGATCATTGGAGGAGAACGCATCCTCCCCTTCATCATCAACCGTTGCATCTCCATTACCACCATTACCCCCATCTTTCATCTATTAGATCTCTTTGTAATTCCTGATCCAATTGTGGTTTGCATTAGATCTACCTTCGCACTTTTATCCATTCATTTGATTATGATGATGTTGTTGATTGCTTCCATGAGTGAGTAGTTCCTTTGTTCTTGGGGAGATGGAGAAACCCTAGCACCATTATGAACTTGTAATAAAGATGATCTATTCTTGTGTCCATATGACTTGGTTGTCTATGATATAATTAAGGTTTGTGTTTGATCTCTCTCTAATGATGGCATGTGTAGTAGGCCTCATATCATTTGCCTTCGGTCCTTTGGACGTGTCTCGGAAGCATACTCGAAATGCCCCGTGATAGATTGTCGTCAGCTTGTAACCTAAATGGTCAAAGGAGGATTAAAGAGGGACTCCCTAAGCTAAATACGATATACACGGGGAAACCCTTAATTGCGGTGGTTTGTATGGGTGACTGCTCTCAGACATCACAGTGGTTATTTAGAGGTGACCTCACTCTTGGCTCAATAAAGTGGCTTCCTACGAGCCCTATAGTGAACATCTTATGATGGGGCTCTCTCCACAGATATCATTACACAAGGAGTATGTTATCTTGATTACATATGACAATAATACTATGCTAGTGGTATATCCTACATCCCCGAGAATGTTTTAGCCCTATTGAGTTCAACCATGCCTTCACACAAACTTGTTACTTGTTTTCTTTTACTTTTTTTAATTACTTTTCTACAATCAATCATAAACCTTGAAAACACCCTTTACTTGAGATCAAAGACAACTTATAAGTATACTTTGGTAGAGAGTAACGAGGGGCATAAAGACCTTTACCAATAGCTCTCTATGGGTTCGATATCTTTACTTCGAAACTAGCTACAATTGTTCTGGGCACTTGTAGTCATCAAGCTATTTTCTGGCGCCATTGCTTGGGAGCTAAGCGGTTTTGGTCTTTGTTCTTAGTTACTTATTTTATTCATTGTTTTACTAAAATTGTTTACTAGTTTCAGGTAAGCACCATGACTGCACTCAGACTGATTAATCTGCTCGATGCGACTAAATACCTCGAGAAGTTCAATAGAGGACTAGTTAAAGAATTCCCAAGTGGGAGCGAGCCTAAAATATGAGGTCAACCCTTGTTTTATCGCTATTATTAAAGAGAAAACTTTTGTAGGAGATGATCCCGCTAAGGATCATTATAATCATTTAATGCATTTTACTGAGCTATATTGGACTCTTAAATTGAGAGGCTATTCTGATGATGAATTAAAACTTAAACTGTTTAGCCAATCTCTAACCAACACTACTTTAGCTTGGTATAGAATTTTCCCTATAGAGAAGATTGATACCTAGGAAAAACTTAAAGGAGAACTTGTGTTTCTATTCTTTCCCAAGGTAAAAACTGCTGAAGTAAGAAGGGGAATTACAAACTTCAAGAACCGCCCAGGTGAAGGTTTGGTAAGAGCCTACAAAAGGAACAAGTCTCTACTTCATAAATGTCCCCATCATGATTTACCTGAATGGTAAGTTTTGCATATATTTTATGGAGGACTTAATCAAGAAATTAAGCATGAGCTTGACATGAATTCAGGAGGCTCTTTCATGGAGTTAACTACGATTAAAGCTTGGGAACTTTTAGAACGAATTTGTCATAATAGAGAAACATGGGGATTTGATTTAGGAGGCGAAGGAGGTATAGAAATTGAATATGATTGTCTCAATTCTTATAAAGACTCTGGTAAGGTAAAAGAAACTGCTAATGAATTGTAACTTGATGATGATATTATTTTGCAAATCCATCAGTATTTTATAGAATATATTGAAGCTCCTAAGAAAGACTGGCTTCATTATACTCCGCCACCCGAGCCAGTAGTAGAAGAATATCCAATAATCACAGCTTCTATCGAGCCATTAAGGGAGGTATCCCCATATTTTGAACCCTTTCCTTTTCCAAGGACGGTGAGAAAACATATGATGGCTCAGCAACTGGAGGATCAACACAAAGAGGAAGAATTATTTATCAAGGAGCTGGAAGAGGAAACACAAATAAGGAAAACTAAAGAAGAGCGTGTATAGGAGGTAGAGGCATCAATAAAGGAAGATATCTTAACCATGTTTGCACACTACAACGTGATTGAGCTAGATATCGAAGCTTCGCAATTTGTTGAATGAAACGTAAAAGCTAAAGAAGTTGGTAAGCCTATCCTCACGTGCACTTTTGGAGGAACTTCCTATTATGGACTTTGTGATATTGGTACAGCTATTAACGTTATCCCTTTTAATTTTTATTTAAAAATTCAAAATCAATTAGATCTAGTTGAATTGGAAGATATGGATATGACTATAATGCTTGCGGATAAAACACTTAGAGTCCCTATGGGAATATTTAGAAATGTACCAACATGTATTGGACCTTAAAAATATCCCATTAATCTTGTGCTTATTGATATTCCCACTGACGTTTATTGTCCCATCATTTTTGGAAGAACTTTCCTAAATACCGCAGGAGCAAACATAGACTGCAAGAGGCAAACTGTGTCTCTCAAGTTTGGTGAAGAGAAAATGGATTTTCATTTCTCTAAATTTGACCATAAGCCAACTATTGAAGAATTGGATGATGATGAGTATGAACATAAGGAAGAAGGTAATATCATAAATTTAGCTTCAATAGTCATCGAGACTCGTGACGATGATTTAGCGAGAAGCTTACTCAATAATAATAATATCCTTCAAGACATAGAAAAAGCTGAAATAGATGACTATCTTGACTCCACACCTGAGGTGGACATCGAGATTAATCAAAAATATGAGGAACCCATAAGAAAGGAGATGAAGCTCTTCCTCCTCTAACCCTTAAAACTCTACCAAAGGAACTAAAATATAGATGTCTTGATGAGACAAATAAATTTCCTGTTATTTTAAGTGCTATCTTCGCAGAGAAAGAGGATGAAAACTTCATGAAGGTTCTCCGCATGCATCTAAAAGCTTTTGGGTATTTGATGAGTAACTTGAAGGGGATTAGTCCCTCGATAGCCACGCATAGAATATTCATGGAAGAAGGAGCTTAGCCAGTCATGGATTTTCAGCGACGTCTTAAACCTCACATGAAAGAGGAGGTAAGAAAATAAATAATTCATTTATTGGATGCAGGCGTCATCTTTCATGTGGAGGAGAGTGAATGTGTAAGTCCTGTTCATTGTGTTCCAAAGAAAGGTGGGTTTACGGTTGTAGAAAATGAACATAATGAAATGGTACCTACTAGGACTGTTGTTCGACACATGATGTGCATTGACTATATAAAACTTAATAAGGAAACTCGGAAGGACCATTACCCTTTACCGTTTATAGATCAAACTTGAGAAAGGCTTGCTATGCATTCTCATTTTTGTTACTTATATGACTATTCCGTTTTTTCCCAAATTGCTGTTCACCCTGATGATCAACTTAAAAATACTTTTATTTGTCTTTATGGCCATTATGCTTATCGTCGTATGCCTTTTGGTCTTTGCAATGCTCCTGCCATTTTTTGAAGATGCATGACTGCTATTTTTGTTGATTATGTTGAAAGTATTATGGAAGTATTCATGGACGACTTCTCTGTTTATGGAACTTCCTTTAATCATTGTCTCCACAATCTTCATAAATTTTTGTAGAGATGTGAAGACACTAGCTTAGCCTTAAACTAGGAGAATTGTCATTTTATAGTTCAAGAAGGCATAGTACTCGGTCACAAAGTCTCAGGTAAGGAAATAGAAGTCGATAAATCAAAGATTGAAGCAATAGAAAGGTTACTGCCTCCTCAAGACATAAAAGGTATAAGAAGCTTTTTAGGTCATGTAGGATTTTATAGAAGATTCATTAATTTTTTTCAATAACTGCTAGACCTTTAACTAACCTTCTTCAAAAGGATGTTCGTTTTAATTTTGATGAAAAGTGTCTTACTTCTTTCAACATATTAAAACAAGCCCTTCTAGAAGCTCCCATTATAAAACCACCTAATTGGAAGAAACCTTTTGAGTTGTTTTGCGAAGCTAGTCATGAAGCTATAGGAGCAATTCTTTGTTAGTATGATGGTGATAACCTTAATATCATTCATCATGCTAGCTACACCTTAAACGGGGCCCAAAAGAACAATCCTATGGGAGAAAAAGAATTCTTCGCAGTAGATTTCTCTTGTGATAAATTTAGATCTTATATCATGGACTCCAAAATAAGAGTACACAATGATCGTGTTGGCTTAATGGAAATCCTAGAAAGGACCGATGTTAAGCCAAGAATGATCTGTTGGACTCTACTTTTAGAAAAATTTGATTTACAAATCCTACAATGGAAGGAAGAGATGGAGGAAACGTTCATGGACACTCAAGAAGTTGCTCACCCTAAGGAGGTATCATCTGTGTATATACCTATGGGAGCCACACTACCAAAAAGGAAGTTCTCTATTTCTTCTTGCGAAGGGTTTGGTGATTTTCTATGACCTACTTTATTCAAAGAGAGGAAGAAAAGATACTCAAATGAGTCCATACTCCCTCGATGATCATGGCTTATGAAATCCTTAACACATTTTGTTCTGGATGATTTTCTTCTATTTCCTTTTGCATATTTGATTTCCTCTCGTTTTTCTGAGTTCATTACAGGTCTTACAAGATTGGTACGGGCGAGCGGTATGGCCAGCTCCACCCATACCGATGGTCGTTTAGCCTACTGATGTCTTGATTTTTTTTCGTATAATCGGTACGACCGCACCGTTTGGGTGCAGCTCCCCATACGACTGGTCATTATCTATTCTGTGACCGCCTTCCACTTTTCATTTGTTTTTGAAAAAAACTGAAATTGAAATGCCGCAAAGTCGGTACAGACGGTCAGTACGGGAAAAACGCGCTCGTACTACTTAGTCGGTTGACTATTTACCGACTTTAACCTGTGTTGTTTTTGGAAAAGACCGAAAAAGGCGCGCCGTATGGGCATGCGCTCGTACCGACTGGTCGTTACAACCCAAATTTCCTTCTTTTGCACTTATTTGTTTCCATATTTGTTAGGATTCTTTTCTTCGGTGACCCTTTTCCTCTCAGTATGAATTTTTCCCTGCCTCTAACCCTTTATAAGTCTCTTTAGATATCCACCTCTCTCTTATATCAACAGATTTAATCTACTTGATGCGCTACTCGATTCAAGGCAAAGGCAAGCCTCTTAACCTCATGGCTCGTTCGTGGGATAGTTTACAGACCTCCTCCATCGAAGCTGATGACCGTGAAGCTCAAGGCCTAAGCCCAAAGGACAAGCGGTACATTTATGATTCTGATGATGATTCTGAAGACGAGGAGATCCAGATCTACTTGCCAATCAAAGAGGGGATGGAAGCAACCAAACTACTTGGCAATGGTGAAGCCTGAAGATGAGAACGAAGCCAAGACACCTCATGGGAAGGGGTGCATGGAGTCGCTCAAGCTCATCTCCGTTAACTACTCTTCACCAAAGCGAATGCAGGTTAACAGGAAACTATGGCTCATACCTCAACAACAAAGAAGATCACCATGAACGCACGCATGAGCGTGAAGCTACAAGAGGATTGGGGGTTCAACCTTCTGGACGTGCCAGTTGGCACGCACGTCCCAAACAATGAACACCGCCTTCACAGTATAGGGAAGAACCAGAAAGAAGAGCTCATCCACAGGGAGATCGGGCGAAAGCGCCTTTTGGATCTTGAAGGAAAGAAGGAAATAAATGACATGATGAGAAAAGTTGCTGATGGGATGTTCCACTTAAATTCGGATCGACATAAGTGTCTTCAACGCATATCTGCTCTGGAAGAGACAAACAAGAAGCTCCGAGTGGCACTCTCCAAAAAGAATTCATCACCATGATATTCGCCACGGTATCGAATAATCGCAAGGGATTATTTGACCCACTCGGATTGATTCCAAGCTTGGGGGATCTGTGAGAACCTTGTAATCTATTTTATAGGTTTTGCATGTTTAATTTTCTACACGCATGGTTAGGTTTAAAATTCTCAATTTGCATTAGTTGCATCAACTTCGAGCTCCCTTTGTTCAAGAGAAGATTTATATCCGTTGAGTTATGAGACTTTATGATAATTGAAGTTGTCTTTGATTCATGCTTAGTATATTAGCTGATTGAACTAGGTTGAGTGTTACGATACTTGTACAACTGTCATAATTTTTGGGACTTCCACACCAACAAACGTATTGATTAAGTTATGAGAAGAAGAATTCTGGTAGCATATTATAATTAAGAGTTTTTAAAGCCATTGAATTAGTGAGCATGATCAAATTGTTATGCTGAAATAAGAAGAGGAAAGGGGGAAAGTAAAAATATAGACATACAAGTATCAAAACAAAATAAGAAAGAAGCTATCAAAAGAAACATAGAAAAACAGAGAGACAGAAAATGATCATGAATCTTCATTACTAAACTTAGTGCTCTATATCTTCAAACTTTGTGATTATATGATATATTGAATCACTAGCAGCTTCTAGTAATTTCATTAATACTAACAAAGGTGTGGAAGACTCTAAGTTATGTAATGTGTAGGGCTATGGTAATACACCTGAAGTATCTCTACATCCGACGTTGTATTCCTTCTTCAATTTCTATCTCATTTGTTGTAACGACTCGTGTCTCATGAACATTATTATCTTGTCCATAAGCCACCATCTTGCTCGGGGACAAGCAAGAGCCTAGCTTGGGGGAGTTGATGAGTCCAAAATTGAAGCATATTTAACTTTTTTTTGCATAAATAGAGTAGGGAACTTTGTATTTCACTACGTCTACATGCGCTATTTTCTTCTTGTTTCAACAGGATCCCAAATCATGGAATCATATATGAACATATCAATTAGATCTGTCATATTGTGTAATTATATGATATTTCTAAGTGATAAAAGTCATTTTATGAATTTACCTTCGCACCTGGAAGAATACCAAACTAGGAGGAGGCACCAGCACCGATAATGACCACTGGTACGGGCAGAGCTTTCCCGTACCATCTACCCATACCAGGCTCCATCGTGACTGCCTCGTCAAATACTTTCTTCTTGCAAAGACAAGAGGGAGATCCGACATTCATAGGCACCAAAAACCACGAAAAACCATATCCGAGAGGGATCTGAAGGAGAACAACGCGTCATCCCCTTCTTCATCAACCGCTGCATCTCCATTACCACCATTACCCCCCATCTTTCATCTATTAGATCTCTTTGTAATTCTAGATCCAATTGTGGTTTACATTGATCTACCTTTGTACTTTTATCCATTCATTTGATTATGATGATGTTGTTGTTTGCGTCCATGAGTGAGTAGTTTGTTTGTTCTTGGGGAGATGGAGAAACCCTAGCACCATTATGAACTTCTAATAAAGATAATTTATTCTTGTGTCCATATGACTTGCTTGTCTATGACATAATTATGGTTTGTATTTGATCTCTCTCTTTAGATGTTATGTGTAGTTGGACGCATATCGTTTTCCTTGGGGACTAAAGGGAAGGAGAGATCCTTTGGACATGTCTTGAAAGCGTACCTAGAATGCCATGTGACAGATTGGTGCTGGCTCATAACCTACACAGTCAAAGGAGGATTAAAGAGGGACTCCCTAAGCTAATTACGATATCCATAGGGAAACCCTTAATTGTGGTGGTTTGTATGGGTGACTGCTCTTAGACATCACAGTGGTTATTTAGAGATGACCTCACTCTTGGATCAACAAAGTGGCTTCCTACAAGCCTTGTAGTGAACATCTTATTATGGGTCTCTCTCCACACATATCATGACACAAGGAGTATGTTATATTGATTACATATGACAATAATACTATGCTAGTGGTGTATCATACATCCCCGAGAACGTTTCAGCCCTATTGAGTTCAACCAGGCTTTCACATAAACTTGTTACTTGTTTTCTTTTACTTGTTTTAAATACTTTTATGCAATCAATCATAAACCTTTCAAAAGACTTTTATTGGAGATAAAATACGGCTTATAAGTATACTTCGGTAGAGAGTAACGAGGGGCATAAAGTCCTTTACCAATAGCTCTCTATGGGTTCGATATCTTTACTTCAAAACTAGTTACAATTGGTTTATGCACTTGAAGTCATCACCCCACATGTAAACACGATCGCCGAAGCATAATGACCTCTATTAACCTGCATCACGGATATAACTATGTTTGACTCCTTGAGGACTCTAGTGAGCTGAACAATGTCCCTGGTCGCCCCATCAATATGAGGCCCTACCTACGACCGTCTCTCACAGATAGTCTAGATACCAATATCATGGGGAACTAAGGGTTCCTACCCATATGCTGGTCCTCGAAAGGTGCACCAACGGCACGAGATGGTCATCCGTCCATGCGAAAGGAAGAAGATCCAGCTGACTTCTTCGTCCCATTCCAAATCTCATGGTTAACGCGTATTATACGGTGCAAGAATCACTGGCGACATTGGTTGTTAAGTCCTAGATATTATGTTCCTTTAACACTGGAACTATAATAGTAGGTTATTACCATTTGGTAAATACCCATAATCATATCATTATGAAAATAGCGTTTTTTGACCTTTTTGAAATGCAAGTGATGACAACATTTGATTTGTAAATACTTGATACAAAATAACCAAAGTACATGAGCAAGTGTGAACTTGCCTTTTTTGATTGCAAGGTTATGCAATCACGGTCTTCGAAACAAATGAAGATCCAATATCTGAAAACAACATCATTGGCCCGGTAAGGATTAATGTTTAAAGAAGCATTATGCTGTGATGCATAAGTAATGTAATGCATTTTGTAAAATCCCAAGATAATTCCCCAATAACATGAATAGGTTAAATTTAGGTGATGATTTTAATATTTAGTTATTTTGAAGTTTGCTTCTCAAGTAAATATATCTACAAAGCATTTAAGAGTTTAACATGCAAAGTATACAAGTGAAGTATAATAACACTCTAAGATTTAGGTGAATTACTATCTAGTAATCATGATGGAAATTAATGTGTTAGGTTGTTAAGAGTTGAGGGACTTTTGATAGGGTTGTTGTTTGAAGTGGCAAAACGAATAACTTTGGAAGAAAATATTTCTTTGATAGGGTTTAAACAATCCTTATGGTTAATAGATTGTGATCGATGTCGTTTGTGTTTGCTCGAATGGTTCAGACTTGAGATGCCTCATGTCATAATTGAAATAGACCAAAGTTAACTATAAAAATATAAATAGTCTTTAGACATGATGTTTATAAGTTTTGAGATTTAAGGTTTCAAAGGAGCATTATAAGATTAGCAGTTTACACTCATGTTTTTTATTATGAATCATAATTATGGTTGTAGACTTAGTGATTAGACTTAAAGGATTCTTTTTAAAATTTTAATACTTTAAAATTCTAATAGTTTATTAATAGTCTTTACGTGATATTAGCTACCACATCCAAGCGACTCACTGCCGAGCCATCGAGCGCTCCGATCTTGTAATCCAGTCACCAATAATACAAACTAGCAGGAAGTAGCTCTTTACCCTATGGGGGGGGCGAACCTAGGTAAATCCCTTGTGTTTGTTCCCAATCTCGCACTACAGATGGCGAATCGCTCTTTCCCCCTATCGTATCAATCGCTACACCTGGTAGCGACTGCCATGGTCATTCCCATGACAGTGGCGCCCACTGTGGGGAGATCTGCGGTGAGACCCTACGTACCAGTCGACCGGCCGATCGCCATTGGCCGCATGGTTGGTAGCAGCGGATTCCTCCAGATCTAGCCGAGCGGATACATCGGCGTCGCGCCTAGTCACTCATGGCGCGGTGATGCCGGTCGGCACCATCAATCTCTTCATCGGGTTCACGGACGCCATCTGTGGGTCCCAGAACAATCCTTTGAGAATCCCTGTTATGCACAACACCACGATACCATGATGAGTCAGTCGTGGCATATAACCAACATGTATCAAAGTAAACATCCAAAACTTAAGTAGAAACATGTCATACCTTAATTGCCTTTATGGCTGCATATTTCATCCTTAGCGGAACATATTTAAGTGTAGAGCCTGAGCCATGCCTTAACCTACACGCAACTAACTGGGAGAGCGTCCTAGCTCGCATAGCCATCAACATCACCTTCTCCTTCAATATGACCAAGTTAATAGCCAGTGACAATGCAAGTGAGTACTTTGAATGTACTCGTAAACCACCTTAAAAGAGGATATGCAATACGGCTGTGGTAGTAGGAGGGCTCCATGAGAGGTTCTTTTCTTAAATAGTTTCTCTTGTAGATATAGCATCTCCATATCTTTGTTAAAAGCTTTTGTAAAGCATTTTGGAAGTCTTTTTGAAAAGTTTAGGAAAAACAATAGGATTGGGTCACCAATTTGTTCCTCCTTTTGGTCATCTCATGACCAACTCCTTTCCATTCTTTCCGACCATCCCATGGTCAACAAATTTCACCTTTCTAACCATCTCATGGTTAAAACATTTCCAAAAGCCTTTGCTTTCGCGAAAATCCTTTTTGAATTCAAAACCAGCACCACACTATAGCAAGCTTCGCAACCGTCTAAGACCATGGACACGGCTATTCAAATAGATTTACACTCTGAAGAGGTTTTAAAGTTTACCCACACCAACCGAGTACCCTACCCTGATTCGCGCTGATCATGGGTTGAATAACCGATCAAGACTCTCCGGATGCCACTCTAGCATAGGCCCTTCCCTATGAGTTTTTCCTCTCAACATTAGGACACCGGGGATCCACTGACCAACCAGAGCGCATTCCATCTCCTCGAGAGTGGGCACTTTCAATGAGAGGCTCATAGTATCGCCCGGTCACTCACATGGGTGTTCTTGCTTCCTCCAGGTAACTGTCTAACAGTTGAACCTTTCTATAAAGTCAAGCCCGAAATTAGATGGAGCTGATCCCTTATAAGCAGTTATGAGAATTCCCACGCTAGAGTAGCAAACATCAAGTCCAGCTCTGTCCCATTCCAGAGTAATGTGGTTGCACGGGTTAATTGTTCTTCCAAAACTGCAAAGAACCTGGTGTGTTTTTGTAAACCTTTTTCCTCCATCTTTCCTTCATCCTTTTTGTAAAGAAAAACCTTTTTCCTTTCTCGAACTTATCTTCGTAGGTCAAACCTCACCAAGGTTTTATCATAAAACATTTTGTAAGACCTTTACGGGATCTTCCCATCCTATAGCTTTACTTTGGCTAAATCGGGGTCTCCAAAGGGGTATGGTGTTCTACACCATCTACCATACTAGGGACAAGTAGGTGTCATCAAGGGGTGGTACTTAGTAGTACGAATGTGTAATGGTTTGGTGGAGCCAAGCCACTACCAGATATAGCTCATCATATATTAAAGAAATGCAGTTTCATAAACAGCAGGTAAAACATGCACAAGTAAAACAGTAGGACAAGACTTATGAGCAAGAAGGTGGCTTGCATGTGATCAACAATCTGGCAATATATGTTCCTAGACTTCTTCTTTAAATAACCAAGAATGCCAATGCCAAAAATAATAATAAGATCTCTACTTCTTGTCGTCAATACAATCGCAACTATCGTTGTCATCGAGTATACATGCAGACAAGCAATGCCACAATCAAAACAAGGCATATAAGTATCAATACATACAACAAGCAGTGAACAATACAAGTTTACAATTCAATAGTTTTGACTAGTTGGGTTCTACGCGAGAGGAATTACTTGAAATGCCTTTGTGGGGTTTCTTTAATGATTTGGAGGCCAAAACTACTTAATTAAGGGGTTTAAATATAAGGTCCAAGTTCTGTAGGATACCATTGTATAAAAATGTTACCATCAGATAGGTAGTGATAATATGAAACCAACAGAACTGGTTTCACTATTTTATCATCAACTTTGATTTATTATGCATTTTCTAGAGATAAAAGCTCTAGTTTAGGAAATAATTCACAAGAAAAATTCTGTGTGACCAAAAATTATTTCCTTGGCTAGTTAAGTAGGATTTGATGGATTGGTTCTGTGAGAGTTGGAATCACGTCAAATTATTTAGCAGAATGCCCTCAGAAAATTCCCAAAGGCAGTTATGGAGGGTTTTTGTCTTTTTCACCATATTTATTCTATGGGAGCTATTGATGTTATTCCAAAGGAACATGGTAGGTATTTAGAATACCTTTCTTTATAAATTGGAATGGCCCCTTTTGGATTAACAAAACTATTCTAGTGATTTATCTATTGAAATAGCACTAGACAGAGATATTTAGTTCACTATAATTCAATACAAACTAAACAAATATTGGTCTTCTAGGGTTTGTTAGGTATAATGATATATGAGTACTGAGAGTTGGAATTTTATCAAAGACCTTTTTGGTTTTTCCTAGGGAAATTCCTAAAGGAAGATTTGTCCTATTTCTGTAATTTTTGCTACAGGAAAAATAAGAAGCTTTTTGGGGTGAAGTCAAGGTTACAAGGTGGGTCTACTACAAATCTACCCTAGAGAATTGGAATTACCCCATTTGGGTTTACCAAACTACTGGAAAGAAATAAATAGCAAAAAGGACACATTCTGGTATTATTTTTACTATGAAATAAGTAGAGGTTATTTTGATGCTGAACTTGTTATGCATGCTTGAAAACCCTAAGTTTCATGCAAAAATTTAGAAAGGATTATTTCTGGCCATTGTTCATTTTCATATTCATATAAACCAACCTGAAATTCTGCTGCTGTGAAGAAATGGAAAAAGGATGCTGGGCATCTGGGCCTGATCTGCACGGCCATGGGCCCCACAGCCACGGGCCAGCCCAACTAGAGCCGAGATAGTGCACGGGGCTCCAATTCAAACGCTGACCGTGGGGCCCAGTGGTCAGCGGATCTGGGGGTCAAAGGGGTACGCGCCGATGCTGGTCGTCCGATCTAGTTAGGATCGACGGCACGCAGGCGTCGTCTACCTCCAAGGGTAGGGCAGGGGATGAAGCCCTAGGGGAGACGGAGAAAGGCCAGGGAGCTCACCTCGGGTGCTCGAAGGAGGCATAGGGGTGCCAGGGTGACGCGGAGTTTGACAAGGATCCTAGTGAGGGGCGACACGGCTGTTTTGACGTCGGGAGGTGGCTCGCGCAACGACGACCGAGACGAACGTGTCGGAGCTCAATGGCGGCGCTAATAGAGGGTGTCCTTAGCAAAAAGGAAACGACGGTTAGGTGCATCGGAGCTAGGTAAGCTCGAGAGGGTGACATGCAGGAGGAGATGAACAAGGGAGCGAGTACCATGAGCAGATCTTGGAAACGGCCAAGAGGCGTTCTCTCTCTTATCTCGGCCATCATTGAGTAGGGGAGGGGAAGTGGGGCTCAGGGGTGGTAAGTGGGAGTGAGAGGAGTGAAATGAGGATGGTAGGGAACGTCGTACTGGCCTCTAGCCTTATAAACCAAAGGGGAGTGGTTCATAGTGGACTTTGTCCAAGGGGATGCTAGGGCTGGTCCTTGGCCTGCTCATTGGTGGCTAGGGCGATGGAGGGAGTTTGCTGGCGCTCTGAGTCGACCACTGAGTGGAGAGGAGGGTGGTGGCTGTTGCAAAATTAAATGATCTAGTCTCTATCTCTCTCTTCTAAACATAAGAGACAAAGGGATGGGGAGGGCAGCTACTACAATGGTGTAGACCAGGGGGTGAGAGGTGTGCTATGGAAGTTTGGCTGCTCGGCGAGGTGAGGGTTTGTTGGGCTTTTTCTTAGAGGATTTACTTAATGTGAAAAATTGATCAACTAGATGGTTATGAAGGAAGTCTAGAAACTTGACTTATTCAAGATGGGGCAAAGGTGTTGGTGGAAGGATAGGGTCAAGAGACACCTCCTGGAATTATTTGGGTTTTTTCAAAGGAGTTTTGGTCCCCTTATTATTATTTCATCAAAAAGTGCTAAAGTGGTATTTAGAATTTGATTTCATATTTTTGAATTGGACAATGTTGGGTTTTGGGTTGGGAAGGTCCTAAATACCATATCACTCATTGGAGAATTTTTACTTAATTTGTTGGAGTTTAAAAGTATTTAAAACAATTATTGTTCCATTTCTGCCATTTAAGAAAATGGGTAAAGAGAAATAATAAAGATCTTTAAAAATATTTATTTTTGAAGTTGGAAGGTAGGGTATTATAATTAAACTTCAAATGGGCCTAAACATGGGGAGGTGTTTCGAAGAAAATCAAACTTTCTTTTATAGATTAAGTTTTGGAGTTTTTGTCAATTTAAGAGATTAAAAAGGTTTTGGTCCATAATAATTTTGGATAATATTTGATAAATATTTATAAAGAAGGTGGATGATATATACAAGGTGTATCTAGCATTTGCAACCTTGGGTGTTGAGAATCAAAGTTTATTTTTATACCAACAAAACCTTGTTGGATCTTGGATCTCAAATCTCCCCTTGGGGCATGGAATATATGGATGGATATACCAAGTGATGTATATCACCATGGTACAAGAATTTGATCTTGATCATACCTGTGTTCTCCAAGAATTGATTTCAAACTTTGAATAAAATAAGGCTACCAAAACAGATTATCATGTAGCCTTCAAAACCTTGTGGTTTTTTGAAGCACAAGGATCCATTTGGAGCAAGTGAAGTAGGTATTGCTAGACCTTTATGATTAGAACATAATCATGCAAATAGTTGGTCCAAAGAAGTTAGGATGAAGGTGTGAGCTTCTGACCAAGTAGGCTAGTTAATAAGATTTGCAGAAAATGTTATTTCCTTACCTGCAAAACCATTAAGAACAAGTGAGTTAGAGGATGGTATAGCCAAGGGAAAGAGTGGTCCTTGGTATTACTTGGTATTGTTTACAAGATGGTTCAAGTTCATTACCAAAACTGAACAAGGGTTGGAAATGAGGGAGACTCAAAGATGGCATCTTTATAACATTTCCAGACTTGGCCATATTTTGGCAGATTTAGGGTTTTTGACTAGAATATAAAAGGGGATGTTTTTGATTGGTTGCAAGGTACCAAAGCATCATCAAGTGGATGATGCTTAAGTGTATATTGAGTAGAAAGGATCCATGCTTGATATTGGTCTTCATTTACTTGGAAGCTTCTAGACAGAGTTACTCCTAAACTGATCTGATTAAGGGTTTTGATGAGCACCTAGTGGCTAGAGACCAGATCAAGCTTGGTAATCCTCCTTAGTGTTTGGGATCTTAATGACATATTGATCCTAGAGGATAAGCCCATAGTGTAGCTCATACTACTTTCTAAGCAAACAAGTCAAACAACAGATCCAGGCAATTCATCAGACAACAGATCAAGGCAATTCATCTAACAAGCCAAACAATCTACTTCTATGGATACCATCAAGCCTAGCTTGAGGTAGAGATGGGTATTTTGAGAAGTTAGAGTTGAATAAGGTGTGAGTCCTTGGTATTTCTACCAGGGGAAGATTTCAAAAGGTTTATAAAAAGGTTTTTTTGTAGAAAACCTAGAGCTAAGAGTAGTTGAAGGTTCTGTCTTGAAAACATAAGGAGATCATATTGTGTAGCTCTCCATAGTTTTTTCAATAGAGGCATGGAATAGTTTTGGTTTGCAAAGGCATCTTGGCTCAGGTTTTGAAATGCCAGAAAATTTGAGAATATGTAGAAAGAACCAAGACAGTTTTGTTCAATAGCTTTTGTCAACTGAGGGTGAGATAAGGAGTGTATCGTTTGCTACACATTTAGATGCATAAGCACAGATAAACAAAAAGAAAATACTGCAACAATAAGCAAGAAAAAGTTTTTGTTCCCCCTGAGTTTTGCATTCTAGACAACTAATCAGGGTTGCTGAATTTGGGCTGTTACATACCTTGCCCCTTAAAAGAATCTCGTCCCGATATTCAGGAGAGTAGAGTTAGGGGATTGTGAGTTAGGGTTAATACTAAGCGTCTCAAACACACTAACTTACGGATTCCACCTTTGAACATGATTACTTTGTCGGTGAAGTTGGACATCAGTCTTCTTGGATGCACGCATAATTGAGTGGATGTAGCTTGATCACGAGGGATGGTCTTCCTTCGGTAAGGGTTTTATGGAATTTCGTTAGAGGATTGTGGAAAAGACGTAGTCTTTCCCACTTAGGGTTAAACTAGGGTATCTCGATGATGATGCAACCCTTCCTTCTTGGAGTAGTAGGATGATGCATTGAAGACTCTCACCCACCTTTCGCCTGGAGTTGAAGTCTTCAAATTATGTCCGCAAACTATGTCCTGCGAGGCTCATATGTTACTATTATTCTTACTTAGTCTATTAGTTAATTGAATTTGCGGATCGCCCAAACAGGTTAGAGTTGATGGAGTTAGTGATAAAGCGGTCCTTCATGTAGGTCTTTAGTTGAAGTAGTGGAGGGACTTAGTAGAATCTTCAGTTAGTTTCTCCTCTGATGACTCATGAGTTGTTGTTTGGAAAAAAGACGTCGAACCTGGAGATATTTTCTGAAGTATCTTTTGGAGATTGAGTGGAAAGACACAGTCTTTCCACCTTAGAGCTTTACTACAGTTCTTCTAGAAGGGTGTGGATCTTCTATCTTAGAGTACTGGCGTGATGCTACAGGAACGTTGTCCCTGGGTCTTGAGTTGAGGTCTTCGAGTGACACCCTATTTTGCAAACCTTCGCGAGGGTGGTTTCCTAATGACGCCTTAATGAGTTAGATAAGGGCAAGGTAGTGGTTTGCGACTCATCTTGACATTCTTCAGTCGAGGTAGGGAGGATAACTTCAGAGAAAACTTCTTCACTTGAATTCATTGTGTTACTTCTGCTCGATAGCAGTGTGGACTCGTTGTCTTCACTCTTCTTTATCATTCGGATTCAGAGGTATCTCTGACCTTCTAGCAGGTAACTTCCCATCGGTTTGGGTAGGGTCGACTAGAATAGTTAGTCTCCTGAGGTGGTCAGAAGCTCTAATATACCGAAGGTTAGGGTAGTTGGGTCTTCACTTCTTTTCTTGATGGGTAAGTCTTTTGGTTTCTTGCGGATAGTGAGGATCCTTCGGTGATCGACTTCCGGCTTCAACGGGATTCATGCTATAATAGACCGATGAATAATGGAGTGTTGCACTATCGATGAGTCTTGAGGGATGAGGTTGACAACGTAAGTCATCGAGCTAAGGAGAAATCTTTGAGTTGCTCTAAATTGACGGTGTCGAACTCCTGGTTCTTGCGAGGATTTTCCTCTCAAAACTCCCGAGGTTAGTATGGGTTCTCTTCAGTGGCAACTAACTAGGGGGAATGTTCGTTTGCGGTACCAAACTTCGTGGGTGAGTGCACCGCGATACCCAAGTTCATCAATCACGCAGAGGGGTCGTAGTAGAATTGCCAATTATCCAGAAGGGCCAAATGGGGGTGAATACAAATCTAATGGCCAAAGGGTCGATTGAACCAGACGAAAAACGGCTGAACTAAAATACCGCCATTAGGTCAACTCTTCTTGGCCCACCATGTTAGTATTCCTTGTTATCTTTTGCGGTCGTGGACTAGCTTACCCCTGTGTGGACCAGATCCCTGAGTGGACCAGATCTATTTCTTTGCTCTGCTCTGGTCTTCTCCCCTGCTCCCCTCCGCATAACATTTGCTCAGCTCCGGCTGCTCCTCTCAGATCAGAGCTCGCACTTTCTCTAATTTGCGTCCCCGCCATGTCCGGTCAACCTCCCACGCCTCTAATCGAAGCTCGCAGCCGTCGCCGTTGCATCGTCCGCCGTATTGGATCTTCGCGTCCCCAGACTATTATCTTGCCTTTGGCTAGTCCCTCTCGCATGGCGGAGCGCGTCCCACCGGGCGATCTAGGCTGGCGACCGGCCCCGGGAAGTTGCGTGCTTTCGCGTACCCTAGGCATGGTAGCCCTGGCACATCAGTTTGACGACCACGCTCTCATGGCCACCATGCTGGGCATCCATCCCGCCGTGTCGCCGGCAGAGTTGTTGTCGGCTTTCAGGTCTTGTTTTGGGATCAGACGAAATGAGGTCAACATTGAGGTATGAGTGCCGCCATTCGATTTTTTTGTCCGGTTCGAGCACAGCTCAGACACCGAGCGCGTTCTGCATTCTTCCCGTTCTTTCTAGTGCTGCGGGGAGAAAATGAGCTTCATGCGTTGGCATCACGCCTGTGGGTGGGACGATCGCTTGGGGCAGCTTCGTTTCTTCTCCAAACTCGGCTTTGATGGCCTCCCATTGGATGCTTGGGAGCCAGAGGCCCTCAAGCAGGTCGTCAGTAGCCTTGGCAGCGAGCTGGTGGAAATCGTGCCACCGAGCGACAGATGGGTCACCGAGGTAAAGGCATGGCTGAAAGATCCTGACGCTGTTTCTAAGATGTACGAGGTGCAGATTCCAAGCAGGACAAGGCGAAAGCTTTGCTGGAAGCACCTAGTCATCATCCACCTGGAGGAGGTTCTGGAATCGGTAAATGGCATTCAGGGCCCCGAAGAGGCGGCCAGAAAGCATCCTCGTCGCCTGTAGTGTTGGCCTGGAAGGATCGATGGCACAGGACCACCACCGTTTCACGACGACGCACACAGTTTCGATGGGGGAACCGGGCTTGGATGAGCTGGTGGTTCTGATTTCCCTCGAGTGAAGAATAGCTCTAGTGAATTGCAGTGGTATGTGTGGCTAATGAATTTGTAGTATGGAGAGCGTAGCAGGAAGTTAGCATCGACTAAAAATGTGTAATAGTTTGAATCGATGTAGTACGTGTGTGTAATAGTTTGAAGTAGTATGTGTGTGTAATAGTTCGAATCGATGTAGTATGTGTGGGTAATGAATTTGATGTAGTGTGTGTGTAATAGTTTGAATCGATGTAGTTGAACACCGTGATTTATAATTTCTGTGAATAACCAAGGACAACCTCATGAAAGGAGGGTGGTCTGGTAATGAGCAATGTCAATTCTGTGGATGCCAGGAAAATGTAGTCCATCTCCTCTTCAAGTACAAGGTAGCTACATTTGTAACACGTTGAACTGTAGGACCATATTGCAGGCAACACAAGACAAAGGAAAAATGGTTTACATCACAGACAGCAGACGCAAAATCTGTAGTCTGGGATAAAAAGATGCCAGTTAACTGGATTGTACCATGCCTAGTAATTGAAGGAAATAGATACTTGATAATATTTGCTTACAGCAGTTGTACTTCCATACAAAAGGGTCTTATACCTGCACAAAAGTGGGCTAAACTTCCTACTAGTTTATAGAACAATTCGTCAGCATTTCATCTACAAAAGACATTCTTCAGTCTGAACTTAACTATTCTACACTGAAGAAACTACAGATCTCCACCAGAAAAGTTGGCTGGCCAATTGCCTTGAGAGGACATAAGTTCTTTGATCATTTAACCCAAACTGATCTATTGCCTTCCCGCCAATCTAGAAGAAATCTGCATCATTCATGCACGAGCGATTTGCGTGTGTCAGTCCCGGTTCAGTTGGACTATTCACGCCGCCACAACGATTTCTTCGAAACTAAAATTCGGCATCTCCTTCTCGGGATCGTAGGTCCGTGTGAACTCGAACCTGAATTCCAGGGTTGAGCTGATGCCAGTCGCCGGCTCCAGCTATCGAACAATCCAGCATGCTGACTGTACACGCTTGGTCGCCGCCACGGTACGACATCCGACGGTGCATAGGATGGAGCGTCTTTGCCGCAGACGGCGTGCTCCCAGCCTCCCCCACTGCGGTAAGGTAGTCCGCGCCGAAGCATGGACGCGAGAGTTTCTAGACCTTGGCGCTGCCCTTTTCGAGGGTGTGTACCCTCGGCGGCATGCTCTCGCGAACGATTTGATACATACCTTGTTCCCACTGCCTAGAGCATGCTGTAATGCCGCCGCGTGATTTCTCCACATCGCTCTCTTGGCCCTGCTTGCCGCATCTGGCGCCGACGACGCTGCCATCGCCGCCACGGCCGATTTGGCACATTCGGGGAAATCATCCGCCTGGCAGGGCAATGGGAGACCGGCCCTCAAGTAGAGCTTCATGGCCTGCCTTAGAGGGGCTAAATACCCCAGTTTCGGCGGCTGTCGCGGCGGCGGTGGCTGCTTAGGCGGGGCCATGTTACCCTAGTTGGTGCGGCACGGAGGAGCTGCGCAAGGTGAACCGTGGTTTGTCAAAGAAGGGGAGTGAAAGACTGACAGTAGGTTTAGACTACGGGCAGGCGTGAAAATAACCATCTCCCATTTCCTTAGAGGGTAATAATTCGACACTCGTTGCATTAACCGCTCAATCTTTATTTCCCTTCTCAGCATAAGAGTGCGAACGTATTAAAAAGATCGGTCGTGGCTATCCACCTCATCGGGAAATGTACCAGGACATGTAGGAGACGTAACCGGGTTTTATTTTAGAAATGTTGACGACTGTGCCCTTATGTTTATACGATATTATTTATGTGCCAACATGTACCATCGATTGTAGCAACACCATCAGAAATAGGGGATGACGACGTGGCGTGTTTTTTTTAAAGGGCATCAGAAACAGGGGATGCCGACATGGCATGTTTTCTGACTGCCGGGCCCGCCTCCTCCACCTTCGAGGGCGCGCATCCCAGGTTCGAGGGCTGGTGCCACCCACCAACACATTATTGTGCAATTTTCCATGTGGAACCTGAATTCCGGCGCTGAGCTGATGCCCATGTCGAACACAGAGAATTATGAAAGAAGCTACTAAAAATAAATACTTTGAATTCTGAAAGTACTAAAATTAAATACATTACAATGTTGTCTGAAAGGTAATACGCATACTGCTGATCGAAATAATATAAATACAGTACAAATTTCCACTTCGAAAAATAGACCTAAAATGCTAGCAAATAACCTAGGATGAATATAGGATTCATTCTCCCCTATATATTTCATCGTCGGCGGCTCCCGCGTGCTGAACACATATTTAGAGAACTCTCTCCATCTGCAATGTGCTACCTGTATCTCGTCCAGAGGGTAACACCTCGGTGTATGTTCCAGACTTAAGCCATACGTCATTGTTGGTTCCTCTTCCCAGGCTTGAACCTCATGATCGTACAATATGATATAATTCCTGTAGTATATGCAACCGTGTTTGACTGTGGGGTGTAACATGGTGTCAATGGAGATAGACCGATTGTAATCAACAAAGAGGGTATGACTTCCAATGTCACCGACGGCGTCGAGAGAGCGGTTCTCCGTGTCCATCCGGTACAACACCGGTTTCCCTTCGGCAAAATCCCCGTTCAACACAAGAAGCAGATCACCATCTGACTCCACAAGGTAAAATTTGTAAGTTCCGCGTACTTTTTCAAAGGCTGGGGCCGATATTATTTTGGCCATCGTGACAGTGCTCACGCGCTGCTCTAACTTGATGTTGGTCGACAAGATGTCTCCATTCTCAAGTAATGCATATACTTCCCCCCAGAATGCCGTCACGCCTTCCAGAAGCATAACAGGAGGTGGCGAATACAATCCTTCTCCAAATGATTCATTGATTTTCCCTGTTGGGATGCTCTCATCGGCCCATGCAATATGATCTAGATAATCAGTGCAAACGAACACCATCGTCGGGGACTTCGTCACGATGATAGATTGCAGAAGATCAGATGGTATGTGTGCTTGAAACTCAGTGTTAGACTTATGAGTGATTGGGTTCAAGCCGAATCTGGTACGGCTCCACCCTCTGAGAAAGCACGATGACGCCACGAGAAACACCGACGAAGTAGAATCTTTTGGAAGAAGAGGGCATCAGTTAGCACTAGGATGTTTACAATGGAAAATACCAATAAATATCGGATGTGAATGTGAACCTGCGATGGACGACCATTAGATTTGTCCTGAAGAAACGACCAGTGGCGAGGTTGAGGAAGGTGAAGTCACCAACGTCTGGAAGTGTGTGATGTATCATGATCCAGTTGTTGAGATGGAATTCAGGCACCTTTAAAGTGCGGCGCCAATCGGTGCAGAGTTCCCGACAAGTAGCATAGGTATCGATGTACTCCTCTTTCTCCAGCAAGTAGTCGGCAATCTTGCGAAGTGGGTCCGCCGGGAGATCGTACCAGTTCCTCTTCATCCGGCTACTGGCCATGGCTTACGTGCGGAAATGTTTTGACCGAGGAAGAAAGAAGAACTACCACTGCGAGGAGAAGAAGAAGAGGATAACAGACAAGGGAAACAAAGCGGAACTGCCACTGCGAGGAGATGCGGAGATGAGGGAGAAGAAGCAGAACTGCCACTTCAAGTTTGGATCCACAGGCTTTTTTTGGAACAAGCGCGTGAACTAGCCATGCACTGCATTCAAGTTTTGATCAAACAGACTGACATGTGCAACCTGCTAAAAAATTCCGTGAAGTGCTACCGTGCATAGTGCGCTGACAGGTGGCATGTTTTCTGACTGGCGGGCCCGCCTCCTCCACCTTCGACAACGCGCGTCCTAGGTTCGAGGGCTGGTGCCACCCACCAACACATTATTGTCTAATTTTACATGCTTTGTCGCAACCAGCTCCGGTCCGCTCCTCTACTCCTACCGCTGCCACTCCGCTCAGTCGTGCACCGCTCTCGTCGTCTCCTTGGGCCGTTGTCCTCCCACCCTCCCCTCCCTGCTATCCCCTCACATCCCCTCCCCTCCCTGCCTTGTCTCCTTGCCGCCGTCCATCGCCCAGGTGCGTCTGGAAACGAAAACCGAGAGTCGACCATTGGGTTAGGGGCCCAACGATGCTGGTGATCTTGATCCCGCTCGGAGATGGATCCTGCGATGCTTGAGAGCACGGATATGGGTCCTGCCTGGCTGGAGAGCATGGAATCTCCATCAAGTCTGGAGAGCACATAGGACAACAAAACAGGGGAGAGGAAGCAGGGTGCAGAGATTTGGAGGTATGGAGCCCAGAGAAGGTATCGTGCGTCCACATTGAAGGGTAAGAACTGTGATTCATTTTCTGCATACCCCAATTAGTGTTTCTAGTCCCGTGGTGATGGCAAGGATATGTGTTGGTAACCGCGGGACGTCTGTACAACTTGTCCTTGAGCATGATGCTTTGTCAAGCGAGCATGAAGGCACTAAAATGTGTGGCGGTGCGGATGATGATGAGAAAGCATATCCAGACGTGGCTGCTGACCCTGATAGGATGGAGAGTAGGGATTATTTGGTTGTTTCGAACTTTGAGCCTAACTATGGGACTGATGAGGAAGAGGAATGTGAAGATGTGGAAATGGGATGTAGATACGACAATGAAGATGAGGACATGCCAGTGATACACTTTGACAGGGACAATCCTACAATTGATGAGGGGACTGTCTTTGATAATGTGGACGACTGCAGATATGCAGTTGCAACCTGTGCAATCAGAGTTGGGTTCGACTTTATCATTGAAAAGAGCGACCAAAAGAGATTTAGGGTGCACTGTAGGGAAATTAATGTGTGTAAATGGAGATTACATGCATCTCCAATGCGGGGTGGACACCCATTTCAGGTTGCAATAGCTACATTTAGTTTCAGTCTTTCTCATATTTATTATGTTGATAACTAGCTCTGAATTATTTGGATTCTTATCGAATGCATATCAAAGTAAACACGAAGAAACATAACTGCCCTAATACTTCTTTAAGTTGTAAAATTAGACCGGCGACTACCAAGTGGATTGCTGCTGCTATACTTGACTGGGTGAGGCAGGATCATAACATTGGACCTGCTGAACTCAGAGCAAAGATTAGCAAAAAGTTTAACTTTCTGATTCCTTACCACGGAGTCGTTGATGGGAAGGAGATGGCTCTAGACTTCATTCAAGGCAAGTGGAATGATAGTTTTCATATGTTGTATAGTTGCAAAGCTCAGGTAGAGAAAACATCACCTGGTAGTGTTGTTGACATCGATTACGAGTTTGTGAAAGGAAGAGAAAAGGTCTCGAGGGGGGTCAGGTATAAGCAGGCAGATAAGATATGTTTCAGGAGATGTTTTGTCTGCCTGAAGGCATGCTGGAAGGGGTTCCTAGACGGCTGTAGGCCATACTTGGCAATAGGCGCAACTTCTTTAACAGGGAAGTTCATGGGACATGTTGCTTCTGCTTGTGCTTTAGACGCGCATAATTGGCTTCTACCTATAGCTTATGCTATTCTTGAGGGTGAATCAAATGAAAGATGGACATGGTTCATGCAGAGACTACGGGAAGTAATTGGTCACCCTGAAGGCTTGGTGATACACTACGGTGCATGCTAGGGTCTTGAGAATGATGTTGATGCTGTGTTTCCTGGGGTTGAGCATAGGGAATGCATGCGGCACCTTGCTACTAACTTCACGAAGAAGTTCAAAGGAAAGATCTTTGAAGAGGACTTGTGGCGATCAGCATACACATACACCCCAAGCACACATACTACTTACTTGCAGAACATGTATGTAGTGCCAAAGGTGAAAAAATACCTTGAAGAACATCACACCAAGCTATGGGCCAGAAGCAAGTTTGGTGAGATAAGCAAGGTGGATTTTGTTTGCAATAATTTGGCAGAGAGTTTCAATGATAAGATTTCGGGCATGAAGTCACTTGGAATTGTTATTTTATTGGATGCAATAATACAGTGCATAATGGTGAAGATAGATTTAAGGCAAAGAATTTGTGCAAGAAAATTTTTAGGCCATAAAATACTTCCAAAGGAGGTTATGTTACTGAATGCAAGAACCAGGGCAATGAGAACGAGAAAGATGAGGATGGTCAGAAGTTCCAGAACATTGGCTGAGGTTTATGCAGAATACAAGCATGGAAGTGAATGGAGGTACACTATAGACATTGGAAACAAGACTTGTTCATGTAGGCAGTGGCAGATTACAGGTCTGCCATGTCACCATGCAATTTTCTTCATGTTAAAGCTTAGAGGTAGCGGAGCTAAAATAGAGAACTATGTCGACAACAATTTCTCCGTGGACAAGTTTGCTGCAACTTATGCAGAAAACATACCACCTATGGCCGATGAAAATGATTGGGAGATTGTTGATCCAGGGTTCAAACTTCAACCACCAGTTCTTAGGAGGCTACCTGGGAGGCCTAGAAAGCTAAGGATCGAAGCCTCCGCCGATAAAGGTTCAAGGCTGGGAGCTAGGAAAAGGAAATGCAAACGTTGTGGGGGATTCGGCCATATCAAGAGGTTGTGCAAAAACCCAGTTACACATGATATTGTCCCTGTTCACACCTCGGTGGCAGAAAATGAGGCTTCTCAGCCAGAGCTGGAGGAAGATTAGCGCAAAGATGGTGATGAGCACTCAGAGGAAAACATACATAAGCAGCCAATTTAGAAGAAGTGGAGGTGCCGGCGAGAAATGGGTGTGAAAAGAAACAAAAGGGTAAGCGGAATGGGGAGGAAAGGGCAAGTAATGGAGGTGTATTAGAATATGAAGAAGTTGCAGGGGTGATTGAGGATGTTCTTGAGGATCTTTCAGCTAACTGCAGGAGAAATAATAAATCCCTACCAATTTCATCTTTGTACGTTTCTCCGGATGAAAGGTAAGCTTAAAAATTGTTTTATTTGCCATTTTATCATTTTTTATCCTCATCAACTGATGCTTAATGCAGCGTGGGCTAGCAGACTAATAAGAGGAGCAGAAAGATGCAGGCACAGTAACGTCGTATGTTGAATTATATCATTGAAACTAAACTAGACGTGTCATCTTTATTTATATTTGGCGCGTGCAACGTGTCTGTGATGGGGTCATGTGGACCAGATTACAATTTTTTTAAATACTATTACATTAATTTTTACCTGCGTTTAGACGCGGCTACTAGTTACCATCTCCCTTGCATTCCCATCTCCTCTGGTGCACTCCAGAATTATGGATGTCCCATCAAGTAGCAGAGTCAGCGCATTGTCCCATGAAATGTGAACGCAATGACTTTGTTTGTTCAGAATTTGACGACTTTTGATTAGTTTGAAAGACAGAGAAACCTAAAACATGTATCTAGACATGTTTTGGATATAGACATATTTATTAAATATCTAAAAAAAACTAGGTCAGTTATATCTAGACAGGAGTAGTACACTATTACAACACGCTCGATGCCTTCTCCTCTGGCGCACTCCAAATTATGGTTGTGCCATTATGTGCTAGGAGCAGAGTCAGCGTATTGTCCCATCAGATATGCCAGGAATGCGCTAACTTTATTTTCAGGATCAGACGAGTTTTGATCGACTAGTTTCAAAGACAAAGACAACTAAAACATGGCCAACATATACAGATTATGACGATAATCGACCATGACTCAAGTGACCCAGATCCAAAGAGCGCATTAAGATACCGTACATAGATTTAATTTATGCTTAAGTGGCCCTAATCGACTATGACGCTCCCGCAGTCTCCATCATTGACGACGTTGTCCGCGTCACCGCCAGCCTCCTCCGCGTCGAAATCGATGCTGACGTTCCCGGCAGCGTTCCTCCTCCTCATGGATTCTTCACAGCGTGCTGCATCGATAACGGTGGAGGTCGTACTCCCATGCACTGCCCAGAAGCGCTGCCACCCTTTGGGGTTGCGCAGATCCGATGGATCCCCCACCGGTGGGTTCCGCACAGCTCAATCAACGCAGCCCGCTCCTTCTTGAACAACTTTTGCCAGTACGCGCTCATGCGTGAGTACCGTGCCATTGCCCTCTTCCGCTCCGACAACTGGCGCCAGCGCTCCTCGATCTGCCTCGCCAACGCGTTGTCACGCAAGAGCAGGATGACAGGAACCCCGGCGTAGCTGAGCTCGAAGCCGGCCGGAAGCCTCGCGCACGGAGGTGCGAGTATGTCGTAGTGGGCGAACATATGAGCCTCGTGCAATCTGAGTTTGGGGCTCTTCCTCTCCATGGCGATGTAGGAACATGATCTGATCTTTGGCCCCGAGATTAAGGGGATAAGCGCAAGGACGTAGGACCAACGTCGTTGCCACTGCCAATCAGTTCGCAGAACAGACTTCTCGCGGATCGCCCTCACGAAGGACATCCTTATCGTTCACGCACCCCGATCCAACGACAAATAACAATCGAGGATCGGGTCTTCTAGAAGCCCAGAGCAGTTGCTGGTTAGCTCTGCGTCCCGATTGTTTGTGGCCAACGAATGTAGTTGAAAATATAACACATTTCAATGACACTGGTGGATAAATATGTGGTCTCTGAAGAGAACACACATTTCAATGACTAGTGAATCCATATGTGGTATGTGAAAAGAACACACATGAAATGGCTCCAGTTGTTGTTAGTAAAAAGAACACACATGCAATGACACTAGTGGATCCATATGTGGTATCTGAAAAGAACACACATGCAATGACTCTGGTTGTTGTTAGTAAAAGAACACACATGCAATGACACTGGTGGATCCATGTGTGGTCTCTGAAGAGAACACACATTTCAATGACACTGGATCCATATGTGGTATGTGAAAATAACCACATGAAATGACTCCAGTTGTTGTTAGTAAAAAGAACACACATGCAATGACACTGGTGGATCCATATGTGGTATGTGAAAAGAACACACACGAAATGACTCCAGTTGTTATTAGTAAAAAGAACACACACGCAATGATACTGGTGGATCCATGTGTGGTCTCTAAAGACAACACACATTTCAATGTCTCCGGTTGTTGTTAGTAAAAAGAACACACATGCAATGACACTGGTGGATCCATGTGTGGTCTGTGAAGAGAACACACATGCAATGACTCTGGTTGTTGTTAGTAAAAAGATCACACATGCAATGACACTTGTGGATCCATAGGTGGATTGTGAAAAGAACAAACATGCAATGGCACTGGTGGATCCATATGTGGTATATGAAAAGAACAGACATGAAATGACTCCAGTTATTGTTATTAAAAAGAATACACATGCAATGACACTGGTGGATCCATATGTGGTCTCTGAAGAGAACACACATTTCAATGACTCTGGTTGTTGTTAGTAAAAAGAACACACATGCAATGACACTTGTGGATCCATGTGTGGTCTCTGAAGAGAACACACATGCAATGACTCTGGTTGTTGTTAGTAAAAAGAGCACACATGCAATGATGCTGGTGGATCCATTGGTGGATTGTGAAAAGAACACACATGCAATGACACTGGTGGATGCACATGCAATGACACTAGTGGATCCATATGTGGTATGTGAAAAGAACACACATGCAATGACTCTAGTGTTGTTAGTAAAAAGAACACACATGCAATGACACTGGTGGATCCATAGGTGGATTGTGAAAAGAGCACACATGCAATGACACTGGTGGATCCATATGTGGTATGTGAAAAAGAACCACATGAAATGACTCCAATTGTTGTTAGTAAAAAGAACACACATGCAATGACACTGGTGGATCCATGTTGGTCTCTAAAGAGACCACACATTTCAATGACTCTGGTTTTTTGTTAGTAAAAGAACATGCAATGACACTAGTGGATCCATGTGTGGGTAAAGAGACCACACAATCAATGACTCTGGTTTTTGTAGTAAAAAGAACACACATGCAATGACACTAGTGGATCCATAGGTGATTGTGAAAAGAAACACACATGCAATGACACAGGTGGATCCATATGTGGTATGTGAAAAGAACACACATGCAATGACTCTGGTTGTTGTTAGT